>JAVSBS010011135.1:0-23253 GCA_033124195.1 Coracias cyanogaster
CTGTTTAAAAGCAAGTAAGGAAGCCCATTTAGCTGACTTAAAAATCTCATATTATTGCGTCAGCATTGTAGTGCACTTCCCCTTTCCGTATATTATGGCCTGCAGCAAAATCACAGAAAGCTCTTCTGCAAAGTAGAGAAGATAAGCCTTTTTTGACATCACAAAACCATAAACTCATTTTTCAGTGTCTGGTGATGCCGTCAGTGAATATTTTTTGTGCAAAAGCAACACAAATGCATAATTATGCCTGAAGACTGTCTGTTGAACATCTTTAACTGCTGAAAAGGTAAAAGCTCTTCTACCACAGCTCAACTACTTGAATCCCAGTTGGTAACTCTGACACAACAACATTTTGCTGTTGTAGTTTTAGGCCTCTAGATACCTCACATGCTGAAACATTCCAGATCTGGGACAGCAAACCCACCAAACTATTTCTGTAGATGATATGATGTCAGGAGTTTAACCCAAATCTACACAGGCTCAATGTCGACATACCCGTGCTTTACGTTACCAACTTTCCCTCCTTCTGCTCCACTGGGGAACTGGTGCTGAGAGCTTACAGTGTATGAAATACTTACTAAGCATATATGAATGGGGTTGCTATTATTTCTCAAAGGCTTCAGGCTGAAGCAGTTGTTCAGAGCATCGCTGGCACGTATCCTTGCTGCTGACAGAACAAGTCTATATTCATGCCCCATGGACAAAATCGCCATTCGTATTTAGATTTGCACCATGTTCACAAAGTTCCTTGGGAGATCTGTTTGCTTTGTATGTGGGGAAATGGATCAGAAAATACTGACAATTTTCAAAACGCTTGCTTTGAATTTCAATGTCTCCTCCTTGTACTGGCTAACAGTGAAGTACTGTTGGTACACACTGAGTCCCTCACACTGCACGTAAAGTACGTTGACTTGCTGAGTGTGTGGAGACTGCAAATTCCCTTGCCTACCCCTCCCTTCCCAAAACACCAGCAATGGACGATTATCTTTGATTTTGACATCTGAAGAGAGAATGCAAATGCCAGGAAGGAAGTTTTTACAATCTGAAAAAAAAAAAAAAAAACCAACAACTTTCTAAAAGACCTTCCAAAGGGAATACTACAACAGGATACAGTAAAGAAAAACAGGAGAAGAATTTGAGGGGGAGAAGCTCACACTGTAAATGAAAAATACTTCTGAGAACAAACAAAACCAAAAGCATATCCAAACTTACTTGTGCTTAACAGAAAATTAGTGAATTTTCTGCTTAAACTAGAATAAGCACATTAGTGGAATACTTGAATATGTCTAATTTATACCTTCCGGACTGTGCAGTGTAGTACAAGAAGATGAAAGTACACTCAGAATTGATGTTGGGACCGCCCTCACTGGACCACCAAGGCAGAAGGTAAAATGCAGAGGTTACAAACTGAGTACTAGGACTCGAATTCTTTGAGAAATTTCCTTTACATCACCAGGGTATCTCCTCAAGAATCAGGAAAAAAATTATCTCTAAAGTCACTGAACTGAAGATTAGGAAACCCCAGTCTTTCTGATAATCTTGGTAATAGCTGGTCACTATAAAATTATCATGATTTATTACATTTTGGAGACACTGACTAGCTTAAGGCTGTCTATATTCTACACTATAACAACATGTAACATAAAAACAAACATTACCCTCACTGGAGCCTCTCTCCTCACCACTTTCATTTGCTAAACATTGTCAGAATAGACTGTGCTATGCAAGCCACACAGTCTGCACATCAAAGAGTTTGCAAGCTAAGCAGCTGATCTCAGGAGATGAGCTCTGCACAAGGAGATCCAGAACAACTCAACATTACATGGATCGGTACAGGGCTTTGCACATGACATGAAAGTCATGCTGGAAAGGCTGACTCTCAACAAAGATAAGGGAGGATGACTTGCTGAAGAAGGCTAAAAGCTCTGAATAGTTGTGAAGTACAGCTGACTTTCAAACAAATTTCTGTGCAGCTGATAAGCTGTCTTAAGGAAGAGCAGGACAGAGCACAACAAAGCAGCAACACTGACTTGTCTTGTGCTTTCTCTACTACCAAGGCAGCAGGTTTTCGTCAGAATGCTTCCAGGCCCAAGGGCTTTATGACAAACTCAGAACAGACCTTTGCTGGTCTACATGAAGACGTGCAGATTTGATACAAAAAAATTGCTGCTTTAAATGGAAATTGCAATGAAATATCATGAAGAAGTAAATTAAGCAAAAGTATTAAGTTCATGGTTGAAATGGTTTTGTGGTCCAAAAGAAAAAAATGTACAGCACAACTTATGGTGTTTTCATAAGCTGGGGGAAATTACACTGATCTGTAGGTGTTGAGCACAAGGAGCAGACCTTGAGTAGCCCTCGTCTTCACCCTAATTAATAATTTATCCTTAACCCAGTTTTCTAGGAGAAACAATGTTGAGTCAATCACACCTTTCTCTGTGCTTGCTTACCTTCCTGCCTTCCTATCTTCAGAGCCCAGTGGCTATTTCCAGTACCCTAACTTTGACAAAGGATAACAATCTCAAAGATATTGGGTGTCTCTAAGTATAAAGAAAATAAGGCAGAGTGGTAGAGGAAAAAGACCCCATTAAGCATTCACCCAGAGAGGAAGGTTGAGGCATAAATACATTTCTTATTAGACACTGAAGAATCAACAAAAGGCTTTAAATACTTGAATGCCTCATGGGAAACACTTCAGTTGAACTCATGCCTTTCTAAACATCAGGAAATCCAGATACCAGACACAATTCTGTAAGAAACCAGGCTTCACTGGCTCAGCTGTTCACCCAGAAACTTCACTTCAGGAAGAAAACTGCTTACTACAATTACAAAATGTCCTTATTTCATCAGATGGGGAGTGCAGAAAACAGGCTCTTGGTGAATAATCCAGGCATGAAAAATGTCAAGTAAGCAGTTTCCAAGTGCCAGTCCTCACCAAAGTAAAGCTTCCCCTCTCTCTCCTTCCAGGTCAGCATTTTTGGGAGCTCATAGGAAGGGCTGCTCAGTGGCTGGGGGCAGATGGGGCTGGGGCTGCTGCACAGGGAGGGGTCCCTTGCTCAAGGGGACGCGCAGTTGTGAACTCAAGAACAACAAACCAGCATTACACTTAATCCACTGCTATCTGGCTTCATTTTGACAATCCTCAAAATCAGACACAACATTCTTCCGCAAAATCTCTGAAAAACAACACAGAGCTAGTGTAAAACTCAGTGTTCCCTCCCTCCTTGGTCCCTCCAAGGGCTTGAAAGAGATTTCTCATAAAATAAAGAGCATTTCCCCAGGTGACATTTCTTCAGGAACATTCAGGCTACAGATGTTTCCACTGTGGCACAATAGTTTGTATAATGCAGTGCTGCTTGTCGTATTTATAGACACAGGGAGGGGGAAGGAGGGGAGAAAAGAAAACAGGAGAGGCTGTGAGCAGTGGTGTCAACCTATAGGTGAGGAAACACCTGAAAGAGGTGATCGACTCTGTGTTTCCTTACCAAGGGAGAAGCAGAACCATCAATTTTCCTCAGCAGGAACCTAGTGGCTGTCCCAGAGTAAACAAGGCAAGCTACAGCCTTTACACTAGCTGGGAACACAATCCTGAAAATCAGCAAAGCAAATCCCCTTGTTATAATTATTATTATTTCAAAACAGTGTGTTTCAGGCAGCCTTGGTTTGCAACATTTGCATTGTTACTCAGGCATTAAGGTAGCCCACACAGCCTGCTAAGTGGGCTCAAATATTGCCTCACGGCTGACGGCTGTCATAACTATGGAACAGAGATGTTTCCTTCTGCAACTGAAGGCAGAGAGGCAATGAAAAATCCTGAAATAATGCCTGATTCAGGCTGAATTGTGTTCCTGTTGACAAACACTAATGATCTACAGAAAACAACTTGCCAGGGACTGAATTGTAATTTTATTGTCACCTCCCCACTTAGGGGTACAATGCAACCGCTGGGCTTCTTTTGCCCTTTTAGACACTTGAGGTGTTGGAGATGCCCAGCCTCCAACCCGACAGGGACCTCCTGTAGTTCCCCGTGTCTTCACTGCCAGCTCTGTGCAGTTGTCTCAGATATTCTAGGACATCTAAGTTAACATTAGATGCCTAAATTTAGGCACATGTATGAGATTACAAGAGTTACCCTGTAGAGGCTATGTCCTCTGTTCCAGCATCCTCATGTAGTCCATGTATCTACTTGCACTCCCTGGGTACTACCTATGACAGGAGCAAGCATATGTGGGTGTCTTCCCAGTTGCCACAACAAGTACACTAGCAAGCAAAACGTTAACTCTTGAATGATACTTTGCTCAGCTTGCACAAAAAACCATCAGGACAGAAAGCATGGCAGACTCTATTCGCATGCCTGCCTAGGGCTGAACACCACAGTCATGTCCCCAGGCATGGCCTGTGTTATGCTTCTGAGCATGGCTGAGGATCCTGTCTTGCAGAAAGCTCATTACTGACAGCAGCATTAATGTTAACCAGGCAGAGCACTGCGTGTGCGCATGCATTAATCAGGCATCTTTCTCAATGTTCAAGATTATGACAAGGAACACCCTTGCCTGGCCTTCACACATGGATTAGAAGAAGTGAGGGGAAATGGAAAGAGTTAAGTTCCCTGTGCTACAGCAGTGCCACCTGCAAGGGACATGTAACTTCATAAAAATTTATGCTATTGCAACTCCCAAATGTTTCCAGTTGGAACATATGAAAGACCACATTGGTATCTTGGCCTGAGAAGGGGAAATGGCACACTTGTGCTAAATACGGTGGGACTGGTTTTACAGCAAAGGTTCTATCTTCATGAGCTTCAGCATCATAGATAGAAAAATCTATGCTCTTACATACCGGCAGCTCAAAAAAGCACACACCCCAGGAGGGATGGGAAGTGGAACATCATCTCCTGTAAAACCAGAACTGTAAGAAGTACAAAGAAATAGAGATTGAGGAGGACAGTAAAAAAAAAAAAAAAAATGAACAATTAAAACACTTGTATCTCTAATATTAAAAAACAAACAAACAAAACCTACAGAAAACTTAATTATGACCTAGGCTAAAAGGACTGGGGAACCTGCACTGTCATTAATAATGCTGATTTGTGATACCAGCAGATTTTTAGAGTAGTCAGAGATATAAAAGACACATAACGTGACTAGCAACAGACTTCAGGCTGAAATTATAAGTTCCTGTGATGTTGCTGTTTAATTAGTTACATGTTTCATGAAATAATATATTTTGCAGGTTCAGTTTGGGCTTTTGATCACTTCATGCTGTAGGCCTCCGTTTCCCCTCATCCTCCAACGATGCTACAGTAGCATCCTCACTCCAGATGGAAAGTTAGATGTGCAGCTTCACTTTACAGCCAAAAAGCTTCCAAAAGGATGGTGGAGTTTGAATTGCAGGTTTTTACTGATAGCAGCAGTCTCCAGATTAGAGTTTCTTTTTGCACAGACACACAGGGTACCTTCCTCTCTCTCTCTCCTCTAAGTCTTTTTGTGTACCATGACTAAGTAGTCACTCCCTTTAGAGACGGACTAAGTTCCTGATGGCATTTGAGAGATTTCTCTGGGGGACTGCGAACAGATATGTAAGGGCAAGACGATGTAATTGCTGGATTTTTAGGGGGTATTTCTGTTGGTTTTTCTCAAATGTAAACTCCAGATTATCCACCTTCATACAGGGCCTGCCCAATGCTTCACAGTGATCACACCAGGATTTTACTTGTCTCTTGGCCAAAACTATGTCTTCTGTGTAATCATAAAGTAAAAGATCTGCATGTCAAGTTTTTACAGTGCTTTCTTCTCACTGGAAGCGGAAAAGCTCTGTATCATCCATCTCAAAGAGATCCCTTTTTCTACTCCAGGAGCTTGTGAGGGCTCAAAAAAATCCAAGTCCACATCATTCTATGCTCATTTAGCCACACCTCAGGCAGTACCTAAAGATGACAACAGAAATCTGGCAATCTTTCACACACCTGCAGTAGGAAGGGGGAGTTTTCTCTGTGTATTTTTCATGTATCTTACCTGTATCTGTGGAGAAATTGAATGCTATTGCATTCCAAGAACGTAATAAAAAAGAGAAAAAAAAAAAGAAAACACTACTGAAACATGCCCGCTATATTCATGTCACTACTAAATGATTCTTTTTTCACCTTTGCTATGTATGTCAAATAAGATGAAGGAACGTTTCACTTTTCCACTGGTGTTATCACAAGCCTACCAGTGGCCTGTCAACAAGGGTTGGAAGCATCAGTCTGGAGTTGCTAAATTTACATATTCACAACCAGGTACTTTGAGTACAGCTACTTGTGCCCTTTCCACCCTCTGGCTTTTCACTTGCTGAATTGGAGCTTCTCCAGTAAGTATTTTGAGTTGATACTAATGGATACTTGACAGGAGTCTGCAGCATTGCTCATGCCCAAACTGTATAATTTCAAAGTTGTCTCACTGTACCCTAAGTTTATTCTTTTGCTGGAGTACATTCAGACTCTTAAATGAAAATAAGGTCTTTGTTTTAAGGATCTTCCTTTTGCTTAAGTACTGTCTTTCCCTGTGTTGCAAACTGGCAATACTCTTGGAAATCTTTGCTGAGAGAAGGTATCCTATAGCAATTGAGGTGTCTCAATGGAGCTATAAAAAACACTTGAGGAAAATGGAGTAAAATTTTTGAAAGACTGAAATATTCATCTCCTGCCATCTGCTACACAGGATATGTGCTATTATACTGTTTCAGTGCCCGTAATCTCTCTACATACAGCAGTTAAAGCTCTGTTCTGTTTTAAAATAGAAAGGTAAAGCTTTTTTTTCACACTCCGTTTACTGGCCAGCTGGAACTGCAATGCCTGTTCCTACTCATTTATGAGAGTTCAGGGGAGAGAGTGGTGGGCAGCACCCCAGTTTAACTTC
Source organism: Coracias cyanogaster (assembly GCA_033124195.1). Taxonomy (NCBI): domain Eukaryota; kingdom Metazoa; phylum Chordata; class Aves; order Coraciiformes; family Coraciidae; genus Coracias; species Coracias cyanogaster. The sequence goes on from JAVSBS010011135.1 coordinate 6,897, forward strand.
TCCACAAAAAAATGTTGATAGGATACAGGGGGAAAACTGGCTGTACAAGTCTTCCTTAAAAGGCAAGAGTAGTCTTATGAATGAAAACTGTTCTCTTTAACTTCATTTCACAAATAGTCTTCTCAAGGCCCAAATCACTCATTCAGACAGGATTTGAGAGGAAGCAGAACAAGCTGCATGGCTCACAGTGTCATTTACATCACAGGTGGGAAGCTGCAACAGAGCTGCAGGCTCAAAATCATGCTGAAGTATCTCTAGAATGCAATAATAGGATAAAGCACAACAATTGTGGAAAAGAAAAGTGCATAACAGCAGAAAATAAATCATAGCCAATTGAAACATCTTAGAAACTATTGTGGCTCACACATTAAGAACACAGCAAAGTATGTCTCTTTTTTAGTGGAGGGAAGGGTTTGCTTTCGTTTTTCAAGGGCACATTCAATACTCTACATTGTGCAGTGTTATTTTTTCCATCTGTTTATTTCATTTTCCTTTGACTACTATCTCTCACTCACTTCTTCACAAAGTACCAGTTCAATGTCAAAAAGAAGTCAAGTGGAGATTAAATATTTCTGACATTTTATCATTAGTATTGCCAAAATCCTGTTTAAAATAGTCCTTCAGAGTGTCTCTGAATCCCCCCGAAGTTTCTAACCCAAGCACTAACTTAAGGCAGTAACAGTCTGAATTTTGGCTGATCTGCCATCCAGAATGATGACTTACCAGACACTCCTTATCAGGATAGTGATTGCAAGAACAATCTTTCTGGATTAGTTTTTTGTCCTTCTCTCTCTGATTGTAGGAAGACCCTTTCTATTGTCATATGTGGAATAACCCATTTTAAATAAACAAAGATTCTCCTTAGGTCTTTTCCAGCCTACACTGCAGTCAGTATGGCTGCAGTTGAAGGAAGAGGTCCCACACACTGGACTTGGTCCTAGAGCTGCTGAAATGGGATGGCTGCCCAACACTACTTCATAGAGAAGATACCTTCCCATAGAAAGGAAGGTCAGCACCAATCCTGTCACCCTTCCCCCTCCTCCAGCTAGTGAAACTTCAGCCTTGTCTTGGTTAAACCAGGGTCAGAGACTCTGCTCCCTGCTGCTCACTGACTATTGAGATGAGAAAAATCTCTCCATCTTAGCAGGTTGCTTTCATGCAGAAGTAGGTACATGGGCAAGAATTGCTGACATGTTAGTGGCTTTGAAGCCTGTGGTGCCTCAAATTATTATAGATGTCTATTAAAGGGAAATATAAAAATAAAACTGAAACCTCCAGTTGAAAGAGCTTTCAGAAAAGAATAGAAAATTCCTTTTCATTAACCTTATTGAGAGGGGAAGGACAGGATTTGCTATGGTACTCTCCCATCTGTTCTACAGTAGTGCTGAGCTGGAGCACAAGCACTCAGGCAGTGGTATCTCCCAGTGTCCTTCAGCTCTATGAGAGCCACTAACACCATAGTTGATGTGAGGCATGGGCAGACCTCCAAACTACCCCTGCTCTCTGCAGAAGTATATCTGTGCAGAATAAAAACTGCAGCAGTGACCAGAATTTCCTTCATCTGTCAGGGAAAATGCAGTTGATGAAATGTCTGTGTTGTTTCCGTTCTTCAGAGAATGAAGTCTATCAAGTGAGAATCTTTTCCTCTAAGAGGTGTCTGATTTGCCTCAAACCCAGCATTTTGATTTGCCTGTTCACTGTTGTCACGAAACATGGGAAAAATCCTCTTTGGAATACCTTGGCATGCTAAAGACAGTCTTTTGAAACCACATGTTCAGAAGGAAATGGAAAGTACTCATGGAACATATCCCACAGGCTCATAAAAATGTAGTCATTAACAAAGATTTTTAAAAAGAGACTTAAAATATGACAGTTACAACTGGACAGAAAATGCAGAGACATGGTCTGATCTAGAAAAACAGAAAAAAATCCTTAAGAGCAGAAAGAACATGAAGGAAATTTATTTTACCTTTCTGCAGAAAAATCCTTAAATACCTGCTACTTGAAAAGTCTATAAATTAAGAAAAGACTGGGAAGCATCCTGAAAACAGCTATCTACCATAATCCTGCAAGTTGGTGCAGAGTGCCCTCCTTTCCAACCCCTCAGCTCACAGATCATCAGAGGAGAGCCCGAACGAGTCACAGCTGTATCCTTCTAATTGCATTTCAACTATTGAAGGGGAGGCTTGAGTTTGGGCTGTGCATTGAAAAACACCAGCTTCCCAGAATGTTTTCCTCACTGGGTGTTTTTTTTTTTTTTTTATTAAAAGAAGAAAACCAAAACCAAAAACAAAGCAAACTCCATGTTCTAAGTCTCTAATGAAAAATGGGAATTCTACACCCTGCTGGTGGCATAATCGTTTCAGCTTGCTTGGATTCAGTAGGCTCCGCAAGGAAAGAGTATTATTAGGAAAAGAGAGGGTGAGACTTAAAGACACAAAAAAGGCAGCAGGGTTCTGGTAGAGGCAGAGGTGCTTTGTGAGTTAAATTGGATAGAAGCTGCAGGCTCAACAGCCCAATCTCAGCACTCAAAAGGGCCCTGGGTTTCAACTCAGCATCAAAACTCATGGCTTCATCACACCGATAGGCATGCTGTGAAGCTAACCGTGGGAGACAGTCTGTGCATCTCTGCTCCCAACACACTTCCAAGTCAGTCAAGCAGTGGTAGGGACCAGATGTGCCAAAATCACAGGTGGGCTGCATTTTGCACAGAACAAATGAGGGCCAACAAGGCAGTAATGCACAGGTTTACTCAAGAAAATGTCAGAGCTTGTTTCAGTTTGGTTGCTTTGTCCATGCTTCTCAGAGTGACCGTCACCTCTCTAATGAGGGTGATGTAGCTCAGGTATCTTTTTCCTTAGCTGGGGGGCTACTAGGCTGTAATTTCCCCATCCCAAAGTAGACTTTGAGGTGGCATTGCTTGGCTTCTCTTACAGTCCCCACACAACCATCACACCTAGGAGATACTTAAGCTACATTTGTAATAAAAATTCCCAGGTTCTTTGGTGTCTTTGGCACCTTTACAAAGTAACTAAAAAAGCATTGGCAAAACAGAAGGCAAATGGCAGCCAGCAAATTTTGGAGGAAACACCGGCTACAGTTTTCAAAAGTGGAATGACTTTTCCTTCTTACTGCATTTCCTGTGAGATCCCACCCTTTAACATAGCACTAAATCTCAGTGTAATTGCATCATTCATTTTCTCTCCCTACCATGGCAAAACTTTGCCTAAAATGGCTTGGATAGCTTAACCTGAATTTATTTTGCATTGCCCACATTAGCTCAGATGCTACTTGGGATAAAAGAAAGCCATATGCAACAGTGGAAACTGTAGTAGGGTGTGTTATAGATTTTCCTGTAAAAGGGATTTTACTCAGAGAACCAAGAAGAGCTCATGTTCAGGGAGGGAGGCAGATAGGTGGACACAACAACAAAACAGAGAAAACACGTTAAGGACGTGATTGTGCTCCAACCAGAAGTCTAGACTTAAGGTCAATTTGCAAAGTCACGCACAGAAGGCAGCAGACATCCCAAGTTTGCAAAGTTAGGTAAAAAGTGTACAATCTTAGATTATTTTGAATCATTAAGAACAACTTGCTCCACAGCACAAGTAGAAGAACAGCAGGAAACAAGAAACGCCCCTTTACCAAGATGAATCAAAGCAGTTGATGCAAATGGTCTGAGATGGGAGCATTGGTGCTGGCATTACTCACATTCTTCTCCCCCCACCACACGGTGGGCAATTGTAATTTACAATTTACAACTGGCAGACTGCTTACATGTTCTCCCAATATGTTAACTGTTGTCTTGATTTGTATTGTTTTTTTCGTAACATCATAGCTCCTTCACTAGACTTTGTTGTGGGCAAGGTTATGTACGTGGCAATGCTTCCCATATGGAATGGTTTAATGGCTCTCAGATACCAATGCAATCACTGCAGTTTGCAACAGATGTGGCTTGGTTAGACAAGGAGCCAGTTACCATGGGTGTTTTTACAACTGTTTTACACAGCTCTCCTATCACCATGTGGAGGTAATGGAGACAAAGTCTTCAGGGATGGAGAGGCTGGCTGGAAGGGACATGTTGGATGAAAGACAGAAGGAACAAAGGAAAGCAGAGGGTTAACAAATAATGTTCATGGCTGCATCTGAATTTCAATTAGTGACCCGCCCTGCAAGCATCACTTAAGCCACTGATCTTACTATCAGCCACAGGGTGGCCGTTAATTCTCCTCCAGGTTATGACTGATCCAACCAGTCAGCCCAAAAGCCAGTGGAGAGAAAACAGCCTCATCTCCTTCAGCTGTTTCAGCCCTACTTCCACTTTCTCTATCTGCCTCCACCCCTACAGATCAGGACATGTTATGCAACAGCATGCATATTAATGTCACCATGAGGGCAGAGAAATGTATCTACAACCTCAGTGCAAAACCCTGGGTTGAAACATTGCAGCCTAAGTTACAACTTGCAGTTGTGGAAAGCAGTTGGAAAACCCTAATGATTTGCATGTGGGGTGCAAGTTTGGTTCAGATTTAGACTGGGGTTATATTCCACAAAGTAAAGGTGATTTATAGGTCACCATCTTGGGATTTCCCTCAGGGTTTCTCACTTTGCAAAGCAATGCGGTGTGATCCTGCTGCCCAGACATGCTGGTTACCATTTGTACTTTGTGTTTCCTTGTGGGGAACAGCCATCCCTGGCTTCCAAACCACCCTGAGAGAGACAGAAGGTGGGCAGTGGTGAAAATGGGTCTGTTGGGGGTTGAATACACCCTTCCACTTCTGCTAATTTCTGAAGCAGACTGCTGGGAAGCAACAAGTGTTCATAGGCTCATCAAGAGCAGATGGGGCAGGCAAGGGTCAATATGGTCTGAATGCTTGGGGAGATGGTGAGAAGACTGGAACACTACAGCCCTCCTCAGCTTTCTTCGGAAGAAAACCTACCTTCAGCCCTTCGACAGATTCAGCTAGTCTCAAATATAATGGAGCCACAGATCTCCTACTCTCAGGGTCAAGGAGCAAAAGAGAGGGCAGGGTCCGGGCAAGTAAGAAAACAAAAATCAACTGAAACAAAGAAGGGTATTTAGATGAGGAGAAGAAGAAGGAGTTGTGTAAAAGCAATGACATTTCTGATGGAACAAAAAGCATATTAGCCGAAAGCCAAGAACTGGATCCAAGGAGGAGATTTGAGTCATCCCCTTGGATCCTCTCCACTCTTAATAAAACATTAACTATTCATTGAGAGAGAGCACACGTGTGTGCATGAATCAGTAGCCTGGCGGGTCCTCTTATGAGAGGTTAGACTTCCTGATCACCAGCCTCTCTTCTAGTAAATGTTAATTGTTTACCCAAAGTGGAACAACTTCAAGAGGAGAGGCTAAGGGCTTCCCGACTGCCTCCTCCTTGGACAAAGTAATGACAGAAGAACTGACAAGTTCCTTAACTGCTCCACCATTCAGTGAAGAGGACACTCTCACACACCTCTTCCTCCCTTTCTCGCCAAATAGAAATATTTTGGGGTTTGTTTGCAGAAAAAACCTGGAAACCAGAATCTCTCTCAGTACTATCTGACTTGGATTTACACTTGCACTTTTGCAGCTGCAGAGCAGCCCTGTACTGACCTGGGGCAAGGAGCCCTTTCCAGTCCCAGCTCTCCCTGTGGTCCCCAGCCCTGTAACTGCAACCACGCACCTGCCAGAAGATTTGTGCTCTCACTGACAACATAAGCTGACTTGATACCACATAGAAGAAAGCAGATTTCTAGAAGCACTGCTGAAAGCAGTACCTCTAATAGCAGCAGGGATATGGCTCCCCCGTAACAGCCATGGCCTGCTTTTGCCATGGCCACAAAGTCAAGAGCAGTAGCAAGCCTGTTTTAATTAAACACTATTTAAAACAGTAAGGCTTGCTTACATATATCAGCTGGTCACAGCCAGCTCTTAGCCAATATGTTTCCAAAACTTGTTCATGCTTCACATCAGTTATTTCCCACAGGATCAATCCCTGCTAGCAGGCTGAATGCTTAAAAGCAGTGTTTCTCAGCCATTTCAAAATGAAAGGACAACCTACCATTGCGAGGGAAGAGAAGCCACTTTCCTTCTTGTGTCTCTTTTTGTCATTAGTTGCCCTTTCACTTAGGCACTGCCAGTCAGGAAAGTTATGTTCTCATTGCCACGACCAGAGAGGGCAGGATATTTTGTTGCTCTCATGTCTTCTATCACCTTCCTATGTCTTATGAATCGGCCACGGACTGCAAAACACAGGTATGCATGACTACTCTGTTGCAAATACTGCCAACCTGTCATCATTTACTTTTTCTTATGTGTTGGGGAAAGCAGAGACTTGGCTCAATCTGTGACAGAACTACACTGCTCATCCTGATTCACACCTCAGGATGCAGTGTGCACGTGTGTAAAGAGGGATCTACCCCAACTCATACACATACTGAGCTGCAGGAGCACCAGTGCTGTGGCATTCCTAGTCTAGAGGAAAGGCAGCAGAGCAGAGGGGTGAGAAGGAAACAAGAATGACAGTCCAAGGAGTCGAGGGCCTCACTCCAAGAGGCACCAACTGCTGATGAAGCTCCCACAAAAGACTTGTCTTCTAGTGCATAGGGTGGTCTTTGAGTCCTTCTGGTCCTTACTGCAGAGATGCCTTGCTTCTTCCTGGTGCTGGGATGAGAAGGGAGCTCTTGGCACATCTAGAAGATTCCTCTACACTGGGACATTTCCAGTTGCTTTGCAACTCAAATTTATAAACAGATCTCAAAGGGGCAAAATTGCACTGACACAGTTGGGATAAGGACTTGAGGACCATAGGTTCATAGGAACAGGCACAGGCAGACCAAGATGCAGACCAAGATGAAAAGTACCATATGGATTGGTTTCCTGTTGTATTGGTGCTCCTCCCCCAACACTGTGCTGTGCCAATGGTGTCTGGGTGCTTTGCATTCCTTTCCAATTCAGAAAATTCAACTTTGTGAGTCATCCAAGTGAATGGCTGAGCTAGATCAAATACAGGACATGCCTTCCTAAGATAATTAAAAAGTTAGTGGAAAGTAGTTTACACCAGGCCCTAGGAATTGCCCAGCACATCTCTGCTAGATGGAAAGCAGCAGCAACTTCCACATGAATAATCCTCATGTTGGAAGGCCCGCCATTAGTCTTGAGCTAATAAAATCCAGGCAGCAACACCACAGAAGATATATCAACAGACAAGTATCTTGAGGATTCACCTCTTCCTAGAGACAGTTTTCATTCCTTTAGTTACTGCTTTTTATGGGAATGATAGATGTGCTTAAGAAGTAGGGGAAGTTCTTTTAATCTTGCTAATCATGAACAGACACAAACCAGCTCCAATTTGGAGCAGAAACACAGAACCACAGAATGGCTGAGGTTGGAAGGGGCTTCTGGAGGTTATCTAGTTCAAGCACCCTCAAGCAGGGCCACCTAGAGCTGGTTGCCCAGCACCATGTCCAGATAGCTTTTGAAAATCTCCAAGGGTGGAGACTACAAAATCTCTCTGGGCAACCTGTGCCAGTGCTCAGTCACTCTTTCATTAACAAAGATGTTTCCCGATGTTTAGGAACATGCTGCTGAGGTTTTTGGGGACCTAGAAATGACATCACTGAGAGTAACCTACCATAATTACTTACCCTAAATTTCAGACCTAGTCTTGGAACTCTCGGCTAGAGTTGCCGAGAAAACATCAGTCTGACAATACAACGTACAGGCTTGGCCAGTTCTTTGACTATAGCTACCATAAACACATACTTCCCATCACAAAAGCACACGAATGAGAACAGAAATTGTACCCACACTCCAAATATGCATCAATATACCCATGTTGTATTATAATATATACACAAACACACATTTTACATGGAATTAAGTATATATGGAATATACACAGATTGCCCTGTATCTTCCCCCCACCTTTCTCAACCACACTGACAACAAAAGCAGTTCCTTTCTCCAAAGCAAGGAACCTCTCTTAGAGGAAATGGAGCAGACTTAGCAGTCTGGCTTGAAGGCACTTGTATAAAATTTCACACAAGCTACACTAAAAATTTCCAAATTGTTAAGGGAAAGAGGAATATTTGCAATTAAGCAAGAGATCACACTGCTGTAGAAAAAGAGAGATCAAATTGAACCTCAAGCATCATATCAAAGTGCATCTGATGTGTTCATGGCAATCCAAGAAACCTGCAAATACTATGCAGAAAAATAAAAATTTCCAAGTTCCTTGGAAGCCAACTTCTAAGATCATTAAGGCTTCCTAGAATAACAACATATATCCTTGTACCTTAGCTAGACCTGTCAACAACAGGAGCTCTAAGGATTCTCCCATATTTGCCCATTACCACTCTTATCCTTGGGGTCTTTACTTCATGTCATGATATTTGTCTCCTGGGCAGAGCACAGCTGGCTGTAACTTCCTCTGGAGCCTACCAGGATCTTTCCTGAAATAACACCACAGCTGCAGAGGGGCAAATTGGCCATTGTACTATGCAAGATGGCTACCTTGGACATCTGAGTCTCTCCACAGGATATGGCCATCATTCCTTACCTTCTCCTTCTACCTTTGGGACATGTCCATTTCTTTTCTTCCTTAATGCATATTGTTCCCTCTTCTAAAGCATACTTTGCCCTTATTTAATGTTACTGCACATATAGCCTGCATCTCCTTTTCCTCCTCTTCTTATCCACAGCCACCCAATCATCTCCCCTACAGAAAAGCAGCTCTGTTCAGAGGGAATGAAGCAGGACTAGCAAACTACTCTCATATTGCAGAACATATTTACAGCATGGGCAGAGATGCCCAAGAAGAGCTGAATAATGCGACAATTTACAAGAGAAAGGCACATGCATGCTCTACATCAGCACAATAAGCTACTGCTAGGCCTGACTTAGCATCCGTACATATACTTGCAGAACTATTTCAACACACTTGGATGACTGAGTTGCAATGGGATGTCTGTCTTTCAGTCATCAAGCAATCTATGCAAAATACTAATTTGTTTAATCAAAATTTTAATCACTTGAATGAGGTTTAATTAAATTATAATTAAAGCTAATCACAATTCAATTTAAATAAATCTTACTTTTAATCAAGAAAAAAGGGACCTTAATATTTTCAAATGTTTAATTTTTATTTTACAGCATTTTCAGAAACACTAACAGCTGTAAGGCTTTTGGGGCAGTATATTGCTTTGGGGTGATGCTACTCCCTTTCCTCCAGTCAGATGTCTCTTAGGCAAAATAAATTAACAAAAAAAACCCCAACCCTTTCCACAGAATTCATTATTATTTAACTGTTACAAAGCCAGTGAAGCCACAGTGGTGATGTATTACTCTCCTGAAGCACAGATTGTGGAAGAAGTAACAGAAAAATGGTGATTCGAACCTTGCAAGCACTATTCAAGATAGCTTGGATCCATGGCTACATTTGAACTTAAAAGACAGCTCCTATCTCTACAATGAGCTAAGCCAAGTGAGTATCTTTTCCTGAGCAGATTTGAAACAATGACCTGGGAACCAGCTAAGACACTCAGAGGCAAAAAGTCTTTATCTCCACAAATTTCTGCTTTTAAAAGCAGATGTCATTCCAGATCAGCTGATTCCAGAGAGAAAAAAAGGCCATCCTGTTTCCAACTTTGCCTGTCCATACTGGAACAAGGTCCACAGAATGGAAAGGTCTTAGAAATTAGGGTGTCACTCTAATAATTCAAAGTCTGTCAGCAATGTCTGAGCAAGTTTGCCACATAATGCATTAGAGAGGGTTTGGCTTCAGATGTCAAAAGACAAACAGACTGATTGACCTGCTCAAATTATTTTTGCTTATAAGTATCAGGGGTAAGAACAGTATTCTTGTCCATCTTCTGGGTTACATTACTGTAACAAATCTAGTGGTGACATAAAGGTAAAGTAAAAAAGAACTAGAAATTTTGTGCAATTTGAGAATTTACAGTTCTATAATTTTGCTGTTAGAATAGCATCATATTTCCCTGAAAGCTCTTCACAGTCTAGGCCATTAGATTATACATATAATTAAACCTGTATTATGTCTGTATTGACATTAAATGTATTTACCCTAAGCAACTACAATATGCAAGCAATGTGCAAACACATGGTAAGAAAAAGAAAAGGAATTAAAATAAAGTTTTTATAAATAAGAAATTTGTTACATGGAAAGTACATAACTTCTTCACAAACACACAAAGTTGGTATCACACAGGACCTCCAAGACAATCACTAGAGTCTTTAAATAATAATCCCTTCACCACAACTGCATTTAGGCCTTTTTTCTCTATTTCTGGCTGATATTTGTTGCTGTGTGCCTTTATGTGTCTGCAAGTGCACATATATTGGCTAACACTAACCATAGTCAGCTCTCAGTATTGGCTTTGAAGGGGTACGTGTCTCCATTTTGGGCTGGTTTAACATTTTAAGCAAAATTTGTCTTTACTGGTCATAGACACAAAGCAAACTAGGCAGCAGGAAAGCAGGTCATATGTCATTTAGAAATATATGTGCTACATGCTGCCAGCTGCTACTATACCATATCGAACCAGAAGGCCTAGGCATTCACCTTCCTCCAAATAGAGATATAAAATGTTTTACTTATCTCTTCCAGGGCTGGTATTAAATATACACAGGCAAGCAGCACTGAGTTGTTTGTACACCTAAAAAAAAAAAGAGCGTATTTCTCTCACCTGCACAGCTCAGCTCTGCTCCACTTGCTCAGAGTGTCAAGGAGATAGCGACTCCTTCCTGCTCACTTCCAGAAATCTCTACCCCAAATCTCCAATACATACAAAGAACTAACATCCAACCCGCAAAAACAGAAGTGAAAAAAAACCCCCTCTCCTTCAAGCTTAAGCAGGTTCTACAGCCGCAGCTGGCAAAGACTTTTGCTAATGGGAAACAGCACAGGGAACTGATTTAACAAGTAAATTAAGTATTTTCTACACCTTGTATATATGCAAGTCTCTTGCCCTCAGGGCATGCTGTCAATGAATGCAACCGTAGCTCTGTCATGACCACCCCGCATTCGATTTACCCTTTGTCAGGGTTAAAAACATCAGGTTTTTCATGCAAACTGTAATAGCAGGTCCTTGCTTACAAACCCTGCGTCTAATTATTGACAAAACAGCATTTGAAGATTTAGCTCTAGTTTGCACTACGCTTGTTCTCTGGCCATTAGCAAGTATTTAAATAGAATTAATTGGCTGCTTGCAAGGTCATCTCAGTAACTTTTGTAACAAAGCCTGAGGAGTTCTTGCACACACAGGGTAAATGGCACACAGAGATGAGCGTGCCAGCACTGAAGTGTGCAACGTGCCCTTTCCGTGACCGAGCTAACTACTTCGGTTAGCTCCTCAGGCTGGTAACACCTTTTCTCTATCAGAACTACATATAAGCAGGCCCTTTCTATATTCATCCTAATCACTTCGTATTTAGGATCAAAGTGTTGACAGAAATGGCAACAGAACGAGCAAGCTAGGGGAAGGCTGGAGAGAAAGAAATCAAATTTTGCTGGCAACTACAAACTGGTATTTTTTTTCCCCATCAAAATTACGCATTTACCTTTGAAGGGAATCATGGTTCAGCAACACAGCCATGCCCTATGAGGTTACTTTTTAAAAACATTTAAATATTCCTGGTCTAAAGGCACCATTTCTCTCCGGTGCATGCTTTTTTGTCAGGAGAGCATGTAAACTCTATGCTTTCTTTGTGGTTAAGAGCTGCCTTAAACAATTCAACTAGCACCATAAATTATACAATTAGCAATCTATTGTGCTTGAGCCAGTCCTGAATTATGAGCCAATTTGTAGCTTGATTGGGTAGTTTGCATAATTAACACGTGTTCTAAACCCTATCTTTGCTCACAAAGTTACAACAACCTGCAGACCTAGAATCACTTAATGAAGATCATGAACTTCTCAACCGTATTTATTAAACTGTTGGCAGAAAATTCACAAAAAATTGTCAGCAAAAAAAACAGAGGAAAAACAAATAGGCATGGATATATTCAGAGATTTTTTCATTATTTTTTTTCCTGAAGGCAATTGTAGAACTACAAGAGACACCAAGACAACAAGGAGATGTAGTGAAGACCTATTAAATCATGAAAGACACATGCAAAAACAAACATGAGATTATTATACCCTCTTTCTTATTATAGAGGAAATAGGTAGCAATCAATCAGGTTATGAAGTAGCAGACTTAAAACCAAACATACATTTCCAACCTCTGCAAAAGGTCCAAAGTACATCTCGATCAAAAAATAAACTGATCAGAGCTACAGAATGTTAGTCTTTTATATGTCTTAAACATAATACTTTATATTCAACTTGTGGCTCAGGATTTCCAAACCTGGGAGGGTTCCTAAAGGTGGATCCATCATTTCTTTTATCCCTCCCAATGGCTTTTGTTACTGCCTATTTCTGAATATAGGGTACCCAGCTACATGTACCGTTATGGAGAGCTCTTGTGCAGTGACTAGCTCTGGTGTAGACACAGCTACAAATAATGTTCTTAGCTGTAAAACTTACCCTGGTTTGAAGAAGGAAATGAAGCCAAGTTAATCTAAGAATCTTGGAGCTGCATTTCCAGTAGAACACTTCTTCACCTAACAGTGCTTATAGAAGAATTTTTATAGGCTAGTCTTAATCTATGGTTCCATGGTTGTGGCAATATGATAAAATTGCAAGTTAATATGTGCTGGCACCAAGGCATTCAGAGGCCTTTAAGCCTGTCCCTGGCTTAATAGTGAGTTTACCCAAAAAAAGAACAGAAACAGCATTATGTATTGCTAGCTATTCACAACCAACATGTCATATGTGAACGCGACATTCCCAAACTATTTGATCAGACTTTAAAAAAAGCTTGAAATAAAAAAAAATCAATTGAGTCCATTTCTTCTGCAGAAAGAGGCAGTAAATTATCTGAATTAATGTTGCCATTGTTAGTTCTTTACTAAAGTCCCTTAAATAAGTAAGCTATTAAACTAGTGCTCAAAACTGTAGATGAAGTCACATAAGACTCAAAACTGAAAAGTTCTGTGACCAAAACCTGTGCTCACATGCTGCCATAACAGTCTGGTTTTGTCCGTGGACTCCTTGTGCAACTGCAGGTTGACTAAGCTTGAGCTTGCACAAGTTCTCCAGGCAATTTTCATCAAAACAGGTGACTTTTGTGTTGAACTTTCCAGGATTAATTGAAAGGAAAGAAAATTAGACTCTCTCAAGTCCTTCATTTAAAATATATTATTTGGTTATTTACATGAAGAGCTTTTAAGATGATATTGCCTTATCTGAAAGACCTTAGTAATGAAAGGAAGAAAACCTAGTCCTTTCAACCAACTCCTTCCATCAGCTGCAAACAGATTCCAGCTTATCTATTCAATCGGTTCCACATTTGGGTAGTTTATAAAAACAGACCCAGCACCAAAACACAAAAATCAATGTACCGATTAAAAAATATCTCAGAAGCAACATAGACAGCCCTTGAGTGCTAAACACTGTCGTGCACCATACGGTGTGGCGATTTAAGCTTGCACAGAGCATTTACAAGTAACTAACGACAAGAGGTAATGGCCTCAAGTTGCAGCAGGAGAGGTTTAGATTGGATATTAGGAAGAAGTTCTTTACTGAAACAGTTAGGCATTGGAACAGGCTGCCCAGGGAAGTGGTGGAGTCACCATCCCTGGAGGTGTTAAAAAAATGAGTAGATATAGCGCTTCAGGACACGATCTAGTAGTCAGGGAGATGTTGGGATGAAGGTTGGACTTGATGATTCTAGAGGTCTTTTCCAACCTGAAGGATTCTATGATTCTATTCTAAGTCAGACCCTCCTCTGGCTAGTGCTAAGCCAATCAGTGCCTCTGCAATAACATATTTTTAAAGAGTCTTTTGTTTTGGGAGCTCTTTTTGTTTTGGAGAGAAGTGAGACAGGAGAGAGACATCCATACAGACACTGAGCTCAGTGAGGAAGGAGCGGGGGCCACTTCATGGCTGGTTGTTGTAAACTCATAAATAAATCAGTAAGCTTTCCTAGCAGAGGGTTGTTAGGAGTGGGCTGCTTTAGCTTTGGGGCCATATGAGCAGTGATGCTGCTGCTGCTACTGCAGCACTGGCTCAGTGCTCACCTTGCCTTGTGGGTGGGTGCACCTCTGATAGGGTGGCCAGGAACCAGGCAGAGCCAGTGTTATGGTGCCACAAGGGCTGCGCCACAGCCCTGGACTTGCCAGAAACCTGGCCATGGGCTCCTGGGACGCAACACAGCGGAGAGGGACTTGTTTCATTACATATGCGGGCTTAAGTTAATATTAAATTACCTGCACGTTCTCTAAAGAGTTGCTTATCTTAGCTTATAGCTACCTCATCCACACAGGCAAACCCCACGTGTCACGGTGCTGTCCTGCCACTTGCAGATTGTTGCAGCTAGAGCAACGTTTGCTTTTGCAATTTGCCTCACGGCCATTTCTTCCGTGAGTTCACCAAGGCTGAATCAATACATTTTTAAAATATATATTTCAGAGATTATTTACATAACCAGAGGAAAATAAATCTCATAAGGAGGAATCTTATTGCAAAGGGTGAAATCTTTAACTTGGTCACAGCAGTGAAATCCATGGAGCTACACCAGTGTAGATCACCTGAGTTTCTGTCCCTTCATGTTTAATGATGGAGGTGAAGACCTGGTCCAGAGCTTTATGATAAAAAATGCTTTGCAATGCAAAACAGACCAACTCCATACAAATGTTCCCAACATTGTTCTTATTTCCATTGCAGATATTTAGAAGAGAGTGGCTCAATAGTGTGACTTGAGAAACATTTATTAGAATTAGAACAAGAGAAAAACAAACAAAACCCAACTATTAATGTCCAGGGTAATTTTCAAAACCTCTTTGGCAATTCCCTCTCTCCTATTTTTTATAAATGTGGGAACAGTTAACCACTCAGGAAAAACACTTTGTAGATTTGGAAACCTGAAGAATTCCTCTGTTAGACTCAACCCACATTAAAACAAAGATTTTTTTTTTTTTAACCTAATGAAGGAAAAACTTAATATTTTGTGCAGCAAAATAGGAAACAGCCTTTTCTCCAAGCAACTTTAGTCAGATGAGATTTTTAAATAGCTCTTAAAAAGTGTCATGTAACAACCAGACTAGCAGCACTGCAGTGAAAAACTAAGGAACTTCTTTCTGAGTTTTTACACAAAGCACGTGAAGAGACAAAACCCAGCTCACCAGATATCAGATCTTAGTCCCATCTGTGGGATGAAAGGACTCTGTTATAGCTACAAGAAGTCATTACAGTAGTGATCTTGTCAGCCAGAGCAAGATTAATCAGAAATGTCTTCTCCCTTCCATCCAGTAAGGTTCCCCAGCCAGCCTGGGAGACCTTTCACTGCTCACAGTGTGAGACGTGCTGCCCCCTGCCCTGCTTGGAGAGAATGTCTGTGAAACTTGGAGGCAGCTTGGTCAGAAACTTGTGACTCACCTCCATTTCTCAGCTTTCCTTTCAGCTCGGATAATCCCCTCCATCCTCCAGCTCCCTCTGGGACTCACCTCCAGACCCCTGACACCAGGCCTGTCTGGTCAGACATTTTCGTGTGTGTGTGCATGTCAAACCCCATCAACTTTTTGATGGAGTGACACACACACCATCGTAACACCTTCAGGGGATAAAGCAAGCCTGAGTTCAAAGAGCCTAGCTGCAACCATGAATCAACTGGTCTTCCCTGCAGTAAGTGCAGCAAGAACACAGAGATATCATGTGGTCTCCAGGTACTTTTAGAGGTGCCAAGAAAAGCAGACGACACCAGCATTTCCTGCCTAGAAGGGATCTCATGGCTCAGACAGCAGGTATTTTAGCAGATTTTTGTCCAAAGCTGCTTGTAGATAAAGATATAACAAGGTGCCTGCCACGCTCACATGAACCTACCCATAGTTTTGTCTGCACCTGAGAAGTTCTTTAGACCTAAGAAATAAAAATCTCTGCAAGGCTTGGCAAATGCAGAGCTTCTCAAAACCAACAGATATCTTGCCTAGTATAGTATTGAAAAGGGCCCTTTTTTGAGAATAATGATTTAAGTTGAATATGTTAGGATGTGTTGGGTTGATAACGGGAAGAGAAGAGCACAGGAAGAAAAAGAAGATTAAAAATAACCAAAACAAACAAAAAATATGCAAAAAAAATTTTAAAAAACTCTATCTCTCTATAACAGCAAAAAATGTTTCATACTTAGTGCAGCATGGAATAACTTTCTCTTCAGATGTCCACACATCCTCTTAACAACCAGAACACTGTTGCATCTGGATGAAAACCCAGGAAAGTGGTAGAATCACCATCC
>JAVSBS010011136.1:0-30265 GCA_033124195.1 Coracias cyanogaster
CATATAGAAGAGGTAGCTCAGGACAAAACACGCTGCGGTGGGATCTTACTCAGGCACCCTACACAGAAGCCACAGAATAAGGCAAAAATCTGCTGTCCGTACATTGATGGAGTGAGCCTCAGAATATCCTTTTATATGATGAGAGTGGTGAGACACTGACACAAGCTGCCCAGAGAGGTGGTGGAAGACCCATCCCTGGAAACATTCCAGGCCAGGTTGGATGAGACTCTGAAAAACCTGCTCTAGTTGCAGATGCCCCTGCTCACTGCAGGGAGGTTGGACTAGATGACCTTCAAAGGTCCCTTCCAGCCCAAATCATTCTATGATTCTGTGACCTTAGGGAAGATATGGGCTGTACAATCATTCCTAACACTAAAAAACATTCCTCCTACTAAGGCACACCTTCAAGGATAAGCACATATAAGTGGTGATAAATTGCTTGACGTAGCATGTATTTCAGAAAGAATCTCCTCATAAACACATGTACCAATATGACCAAATATTTGGGAGTGCCAATGGTTTCCTTTTCTAAGTCTTTTTTTAAATTATTTTATAACCAGAACAAGTATTCTCCAATCAAATAATACACTTCTTTGCCTATTTCTAAATGGGATAGCAAAGCCCACTCATAAAAAGATATGCAACCCAGCACAATATTTCCTGGCTGTATTAAATCTCTGACAAATCAGTCACCACCCTGAGCTCACAAGTTTCCAATACCCTCATCACACTCAGTGGAAATGAAGACTTTAAGCAATACATAAAATAGTAACAGTTACACACATATTACATCTCAAGAACTTCAAACAGCCACATACACACAGAACTGTTAAATCTGGAAAACCGAAACATCTGCAACCACATATTGAGTTTACTCCAAGGAAAAAATAGACAGAGAAACAAAAATATTTTTAAGAAATGCTTAACGAGGGTTAGTTTTCCAAGTAGAAAATAAAAATTACCACTGCTTTCCATTCCTGAGGATTATTAGAAGGGCTTCATTCATCATTGTGCAAGCTCAGGTTTTCATTTTAGCTTTTCTTGGTTTTGCTCCACAGCTGCTGATCTTACCAGTTACAAGTGCTGCAGACTTAAATCACGTTCAGTATCTGCTGACACCAGTACACACAATGAGCAGACCAAAAGTTACAGGATAAGTCAGAATTTCTTGATTTGAAGAGAACAGGAACTCAGTGGGCATAGAGGATAGAAATGTTGAGGTGAAGAGTATGCTGAAAAGCAGCATAAGCTTATTTCTTCACAAGTCCATAGAATTTATATAAAGAAAAAAACCATCCTTTTTGTGTTCAGTTCTTAAGCAAGTCACAAATATTATATTTAAAAATTAATAACTAGCTTATAAAATTTAATTCCTACTGCACCTGACAGAGATTTTCTTTCCCCTAGAAAGCTCACAAGATTCTGTAAAAGGAGTTGCAGAGGGGCAGTATTTTTTAACCTAACATTGACAATGTTACACTGCTGAAGATTGGGTTTTTTTCAACATAGGAAAAAAGGTTGTTGTTTGTTGTTTTTTGGGTTTTTTTAACACATGCAGAGATCACTGGAAAAACTAATATCAACCCTGTTGCTTTCAGATTATATACACATGGAATCAAAATGAACTTACCTTTTTTCCTACTACCATATCAAAGATGTGTTGTTAGGCACAGTCTTAAAGAAAGCAGGAGAGTGTACTGTTGCGCAGTTCCAAAATAAGCAATAGTACTAAGGCTATACAAAAGACCATATTTAAAACAAAACAAAAACAACCAAACGTAAAAACAAACCATCCCTGAAATATTATAATTAAATGCGAACATCACTAACAGAAAAGAAGCCCACAAAAAAATATCTCAAGTGGACAAATAAATATAGCTAAGAACTTCTTCTGTGTAAACCATGTCTTTGAAGTAAGAGCAGCACCTCCTGAAGAGCTCCTTATCTCTCCATCTACATGCTCTTTGGCACAGGTGGGTTCCTATTGACTTCAGCTGCCCATTTTCACAGCAGCTGTTTCCTGTACTCTCCATTGCAAGTCTGCTTCTGCTTTAGGAGGTTTTATCCTCCTTCCTAGGCATGGTTTATGAGCTCTATGAGATCATCTATGGAGAGCAGTGCAAGGCAAATATCTATGCTAGTGTGCCTGGGTCTTCATTGAGGAAAGAGGGGAGGTGACCAGATACCTTCCAGAAACACTCTATGGCAAAGCATTAACAGTAACCCACTGCAAATGGGTTTCAAATCAGACAGTGACCTTAAGCATTTTCCAGGCTATGGTCTGTAGTGGTTCTGTGTCTGAAATTCTGGTTTTGCTTCAGCAGGGAGTGAGTTCCTTTCAATTTGGTCCTCAAAACAGTGGCATGAAGACCCCTGCCAAAGACTGCAAAGGGCATCCTATCTCAAGATTAGGTACTGTAGTTAGATAATGTTTGGTTTTGGTAAATACAAAGATATTTGCAATAAATTCTGAAGGCAAAAAATATGAAATCCTAAATGTAGCTTTCAAAGTGCTCACTGCATTGCGTAGCCAGAACCCAAAAGCCCTCTCCTTAATGCAGTAAACTTTCCAGTTTGCATAAATATGGGTATATGTTATTCCTGTGCTTCCTGCTTTTCCAAACGTATCAGAGGCGCTCAATGTGGATGTGATAGGAAAACAAGAAATAGTATTACAATTTTTTTTTAATAAATCTGACAAAGCCATATAGTCTTAGATGCAGATTAGTAGGTTATCTGGAATTCTCCAGTGTGTGTATGAGTCACCTTTGACTAGATTTTGTTTAGTCAATATTCGCTACTGAGAATGGTGTTGAAGATGTAGTGCTCTTACCACAGTTTTTGTTCCTATTTAATGAGACACCAAGATTGGCATGTGGTTACTAATGGAAATATGTGGGTCAGTGCACCTATTTCTCTAGAATTAACTAAGTCTGTGATTAACTAGAATTGATTTTGAAAATAATTGTCCAGAGTACCTTCTACTGAATGCAGTAGTTTTTCTCTCCAGAAAAAAATCACTGGCTGCTTGTCACATGTGTAGCTCATGTGTGCAACCCACGTATGGCTACTCCTTCTGGGCAAGTCAATATCTCTGGAAGGCTTTTGTATTTAACAAATGTCCCCTCTCAGCCACTGCTCTCTGATTCAATTTCCTTCTGACTGCCTGCCTCTGGGACTTTTTAATTTTCCAGGATGTGGTTTTTGTCTTTCAGCACACTGCCACTCATCATGGAGAGCTACAGTCCATACCTTTGTGTGCAATAGACCTTTAGGGCTGAAGAGGAAAGGCGTACAGCTCTCTGTGACATTTCATTTCATCAGCTCTGCCAGATCTTTAAATATCCAGAGTACTTAGCTCATATTCATGGAGTCTTTCTAGCTCATTAGGGGTCTGTGATTCCCTCATAACCCAGCAGAAGGAGTATGTGCTTTGAAAGATCCACTTTCCTCAGTTCAATGCCAGGTAAGAACAGTTTGCCACAGCTTTCTCAGCTTTTCTTGCAATTCCCCAGCTCTATTAGAGTCTAATATTGCTGTGAGCTGTGGTTCTGGGCTTAAAGCGCTTCCTCTCACTTCCACCATACACAGGGATATTTTTGTATCAGTGGGAGTTTGGAAAAACATTAATTGGGCGGGGAAAAATGTCTTATGAAAGGATTGTGTTCCCATCATATTTATTTGCTTTCAGTCTCTTTTGTAGCCTGCCTGAAATGAAAGTCACCTGCTGGCAGTACTATTTGGTTGTTAATACTTGTTTCATTACTGGCTCTGTCAACACTTTTGGAATACTCAGATTATTTCCCCTGATAGAGGGCTCTGCTCCCCACTGGTGCTGACTGATCTCCATCAGCCAGCTCACTAGCAGATCTTAGGTCATGCCAGCATTTCTTTAATATCTGTTTGTTCCTGCTTATGCCCACAGCAGATACCTCCAAAGTGATATTGTTTTGTTTCATTTATATTAACTGAATCTCCTAAGCTCCCATGGCATATTCAAGAAAATAGTGTGCCACATTTTCCTCTGACTTGCAGGAGGCAGGGAATTAAACAACTTGTTCTCACCAGATCTTTATTCTTACAGCAGTGACAAATTAACGTTGCTTGCTGCGTTGCAACCCCCTTCCAATCTTTCAGAGTTTGGAGGCAGTGAATCCCCATTTCCTCTGAAATAAAAATAGATGCACAGGGAATATACTTATGGCTGTGACTTTCTGCTTCTGCAATGATAAACCTTTGGCAGATGTTTCTGTGGAAGCCACGTTGCTACTGGCTCCATGGGGCTGCCTGAGGTGAAAGTTGGCTTCTCAGACATCTCCAGCCACAGTGGTTGGGAACATTGTCTTCTGTTTTGCTGCATCAGACAGCTCCAGATTGCCATCAGAAATCTTTTTCAGTGGCACAGATAATGAATGATTTCTATTTTGAAAAGCGAAGCAGTGAGAAGTAGGTTTTTGTGGTTTTTTTGGTCACATTTTGCACTAGAGCCAGACAGAACATTTTTCCTAGAGATTAAACTGATTTTGCTGAAACTTTTTTTCATTAAGTTTTACAGATCCAGGATGGAGTTTATAGGAAAGATGAAAGAAAAAAGTGAAACAATCTGACCTCAGAAAAGCCAAGACTATTGATATCTGGTCAAACAGGATTAAACTGTTAACACAAAAAAAATTCTAAATAGGAGGAAAGCACCTACTCTGTTTTAAACCACAGCTTGCTAATCTGTTATGTGCTGTAGGAAGCTGCAAAACTTTTTGAAAGTGAAGGTAATACTTAATTTAGTTCAAACTCACTTATCACACTCCTTTTGTCCACATGTATTCACGAGCACCAAAACATATGCGTCAAAATTGTCTGGCCAGTGTCCCTAGTATGTGACACAGAGAGCAAGGTTTATGAATACATACCAACCTGATAAACCCTATTGTTTCTATGTTTTTTCTGGAGATCTCACACATTAACATTTCCATTCGTCCTTTTATCCAGGCCAATATTAATGTTTCTGATGTAATTCTCTGCAATGCCATGGTTTTCTCCACTAGTCAGGGCCAAATCGTGACAAATGAGCAAGTCACCTTCTGCTATCTGCTACAAAGAACAGCCTTTCCGGGCAAAACAGAAAGGGATGGGAAGAGAAGCTCTCACTATATTGATAAAGGAGCATGTTCATGGAAGGTTCTTTCTCACAGATTTGCTGAGAGAAGCACTGCAATGCTTTTTCATACTATAAAAAACCACAGGTTTTGATTAAAGATGGGGTATCTGGACAGTCTTAGACCCATTCTCTACTCATCCTGCTGGAGTGTGTCCAAAGAAATGCAACAAGGCTGGTGAAGGGTCTACAACACGTCTTATGCAGCATGGCTGAGGGAATTGGAGTTGTTCAGTCTGGAAAAAAGGAGGATCAGAGGAGACCTTCTCACTCTCGACAATTCCCTGAAAGGAGGTTGTAGTGAGTTGGGAATCGGTCTCTTCTGCCAATGAACAAAGGATGGGACAAGAGGAAATGGCCTCAAGTTGCACCAGGAGAAATTTAGATTGAACATTAGGAAAAACTTCTTCACCAAAAGGGTTGCCAATCCCTAGAGCAGGCTGGCCGGGGAAGTAGTGGAATCACCATCCATAGAAGTATTTAAGAAACGTGTGGATGTGGTGCTGAGGGATGTGGTTTAGTGGTAACCTGGCAGAGCTGGGTTAACGGTTGGACTTAATGCTCTTAAAGGTCTTTTTCAACCTAAACAATTCTGTATATGCCCATCTGAGGATAGTCCTGAATATATCTGGGGAAATAATGCAGTTCTGCGTTCTCGTGACACTCTAGTCACAAAATATACCTTAACCACTCCATCTAGAGTCCTTATTTAAACGAAGTACATCACACAATCTTTATACTTGCAGATTTGCAAGCTTTATGTCCTAAAAACAGGTGTGCTAGGGTTGGAGTGAATTATTCAGTGATCCACATCTGTTTCAGGCACTGGCGGCTCAGATATGGCTCTACACTGAGCTACTCTGGAGACTAGCACAGTCCTGGAGCAAACAGGAGCTATAGGTCAAGAAAATAAAACAATTCCACATCTAAGCACATGTTGAAGTTAAAATGATCATCTCAAAATCCACTGCAGGTATTACATCTAAATCGGATCCAGGAGAGCTTGTGCTTTAGAGGTTTCCTGAACTGGAGCCACATTTATATTAAAAACTCAGGAGTAAGAACACCAGAAACATAGTTTGTTTGCCAACAATCCTATTTAAGCAGAAGGAAGGTTAAAAGCAAAACCTCCTCCACATCCACAATTTGGATATTATGATTTTCATATTCCAGATTCAGGAGAGGTGTTCAGAAAAAAAGTATATAAAATTTCCCACCTGACAAACTATATATTTTTTTTTTTTGCATTTTTGTCAGTTTGCTTGGATATGGAATTCAAAATCCTAGCCTAAAAAATTTGGAAAGATTTACACTGTCATTGGCAGTGCAGGAAAAACAGTATTTTCATGACTGACCTTGAAATGGGAAAGCCTAGAGTGAACTCATTTAATTTTAGCCCACTTTATTTCATCAGGTATTATGCCAAAATGGGGAGTTAATTTTTCTCTTGGTGATTGAGAAAGCATCCCAGATAATCAGCAAATCAGACAGGTCTGTCAGGGAAAACTCTGAGTTTCTCATATTAAACCAGACCAGGCATTTCTGAAGCCCAGGAGGAACACGGGCTGAACACTCGTAAAAGAGGATTTGCTATTTGGAATTGACTTGTCAATGATGAGGAGTATGTCATTGTGAAAGAAAATCGATGTGGAGAGATGGTAGAGAAGCTGAACAGTAAGCAGTTGGTAAATGAATGCCCGTGTCTTTTGTGGTATGATCCCAAAACCTCTTTGATTATTTTTTTTCTAGGAAATCAGATTGTGTTTGTTATTAATTTCATTATTTCCTCAGTTGCCCACAGATATTAGATGCATCCACTTACCTCTGAAGAAAAAACCTAACCTGAAAGTAAAACTAACAAAAAAGCCTGTCAATCTAACTGATGGATTCCTCACTAGGTTATAACAAATTTATACAAATTTTTATAGTAATGTTTTGCTATAAGGTGAGCACAATCACGGTAGTGTTTCCCTCTACATACAACAGACAGTATTTAAAATAACATGGTCGTTTGCAAACTCTCACAAATTATGCATCACTTTTGAGAAGATTTAAAAACACTCCTGATGCAGAAGACTGCTAGTGGTCAAATGAACATGGAGATGAAAGGAAAGTTTGACATATGAAAGATGGTGGCGGGGGGAGAACAGAAAAAAATCCCAGAACTAAACAAACCCTACTTGCAAACCTCAGCAGAGAGAGTTGGTTAATATAATCCAAGCCAAATTCAAATCAGTAGCCCAAGCCAGAAACCTCCCTGGGTTTGTTCTAGCTACACTGCCTTGCCAAGCAATAATTAACAATGCTGGCTGTACTCTGCCCAAATATCATCATCACAGGCTCCTGCATGCCCTGAATCACTGAGCGCTTCCTGAGATCTTCAGCACTACTCTGGGAGCTCATGCTGTAGCTTCATTGCACCTTGACAAATTACAGCACCTTTGAGGTGTTCAGGGTGGCCTTTCAAAAACAACTCAGAAACACAAACACATCTACATAACAGGTTCAACCAACAAAAGATTGTGGTGGTTTTCCTTTGGGGGAGGTGGTGGCGTAATGTAATTTGCTTTCATGCTGCTGTTTGTGAAAACTAACGCTGAAGCAAAGCCCAAAACATTTCATTAACTATAGAGGTGCAAGGTTATCAGTTGCTGCAGAACTGCCCTGACAGAACTGATTTTCTCAGATAGAGTGAAAAAAATATTTTAATGCAGCTAGTAAAGCACAAAGGGCTTTTACTGGAGGAGGTAGTGATTTTCACCCCATATTAAATATACTTCATCTATTCTGCTGCCCTCATGAGCTGTTACAGACAAATCTGTTCAAGACAAATCTGAGTTCAAGAGCTACTTGGGGGAAACAGAGTCTAACTTTCAGAAGATCTGCCTTGTTGTCTTTCAAATTATTTTTTGTTGAAGGCAGCATCTAGTTATATAAATAAATAATAATAGAGTCACAGCAGCTTAGATGAAGCAAGCAATGGCTACTGCATGTGCATTTTGTACATGGAACTGTGGAACTCGTCTTATTTTTTAACTTCCAATTTTTGAGATAGTTCAGTACAAAGGTGTTCTGATCCATGACTGGAATTTGTAGGTTTTAGCACAGTACATCATCCTTATTTATACCAACACAAGATGTCCTTTAGCCGCCCATTTAGCTTCTCCTCCCCATAAGGCAGCTCAGAACCTGGACAAAACCTTGTGACTTGTAATAATTGGCTCTAAATGTCATGAAAAGTATGAGCGACTAAAAGGATGATTATCAAAACCCGCTATTTCCTGAAACAGAAGGATGGCCTTATGCTTTTTCTTTCTGTGGCAGAGATTCTATTTTGAGTGACTCCAGCATATCCAGTCATCTATTCGGTTTTCTGATCATGAAGCTTGACATCAAAAAGAACATGGGAACCCTGATAAATTGTTCTAGGTTCAGGAAAAGAATCGATTTGAAGGCAGTATCTACATATACAAATATGTAGTAATAGACACACTGTAGCTTAGACAAAGCAAGGATTTGATATTGCATTCCCATTTTGCAGCTGTGAAACTGAGGTATGGAAAAAATAAATTAAATTCCTCTAAAACAATTTAACCTCTGGGTGACAAGATCTTCCTTGGATGAAGACATGTAATTTTTGATCACGTGCATATGTTTAAAATACCTTTCCTCTCTACACCCTAATGTAATTACTTTTAATAGCTGTCTGTGTCAGAAGTTGAAATGGATGGAAAAGAGAGGGAGGGTTTTCAGGATGTTAATAATATTTGCACTAAAAAGTCAGACACTCTAAGAAAAGAGTGCAAAGTATGTTCATCTGCATTACTAAATCCCTCCACTGCCAAGTTTGACTACCAGCGAGAAAAGATGAAGTACAGAATGAGTCAGAAATGGGACACAGCTGACTGTGTATGTCCCAAGTTGCTGCAAAGTGTGTGGAAGATTAAAAGATTTGGCAGCAGTTGACAGCAAGAGGAATTCATTTGCAACCTGAGCTTGCTAAACCTTGTTCTACCAACCAGAACAACAAAATTGTCTTGCTACTATTTGCTTAAAAAAAAAACAACAACTCTGCTCTTGTGGTAAGGAGAGATGGAAAAGTCGTGCTTTCTTAAAAGAAGATGCAATGGCACAGGGGAATGAGTGAGGAGAGGATCCTAATTCTGGAGCAAAGAGCAGCTGAGGACATGTCATTGGATCCAGCCCCGGTACCAGCTGTCTGGATAAAAACCCTCATATCCAGGAGAGGGCATGGAGGCATAAAGAAGACAAAATTGTATAGGGTTTGTGAAAACAAACAACCAACCAACTTCAAAGATTTGCCTAAAACTTTCAAATAACATTTTTGGTTTAAATTTAGATTCCAGCATTCATGGATATATCAGGATGGGATCAGGAACTTACTTTTAGGTGGGGCAGTCTAAATTGGCTTGAAAAAACTGCTAAAATTAAAATGCTGTAAGGCTAGACTTAAAGTTAGATATATTCAAGCTACCTGGACATCAAAGACTTTGCATGTGGTTTCCTTCTAGGCAGAAAGAAGGGGAGCCAAGTTTGGACTAAAACCATAGAAAATGTATTTCTCTGAGAAAAAAAGCAAAGGTACAAATCACGGTGATTCCTTCAGAATAGAACACAGCTGCTCAGACATCATCATATGCATACTGTGGGCAAAGCTCTTGAAGCAGCTTGGATAATGTTTCCAAAACTAATCTGTAGGTAAGACCACTAATTGCATTTTTGGTGGCCTAAGTAAAAATTATTAAATACTAAAACATGATGCCATGGATGTCTACTGGAATAATCTCTGAAACAAAGTCATTTACGTGTCTAAGCATGGATTTCAAAGTCTACAAGGAATTTAAAAAAACCTGACGGACAGTTTTGGCTTCCTTTTTTTAAGAACCTAATAAAGCTAAACCTCTAATTCTACAAAACCCAAGATCTTTTTTATAAATATGCTGTGATGAATAAACCCCTCCCCAAACTCAAATATTTAAATGACTGCATTTATTATGAGAGATGAAAGTATATTCCTCAAAGGAATTCATTAATGTAGTAAAGTTACTGTCAAACAATCAGCTTTAATGGGTCTTTGAGCAAAGAAAGAACCTGGTGTTTGGCACTGCTATGTATATTTTCTTCTTTTCAGACAATTTTTTTTCTCTTATAAAGGGGAAAAAGATGGTCCTTTCATGTTATTTTCACTCTGTAGTCATCAAGTTTTGAACTATGTATATTTAAATGTTCATTATCAGACAGCTAAAGTTAATAGAAGTGTAATATTTTTAGAAGTTTATGGAATTGCTGACAAATACCTGATGCTAGCTAGGAGTTCAGTTACTCTGTGGGATGGTATCCTCTGTCTTCAGCAGTGTAAAATCAACACCAACTCATCAACCCCTTGATTACATCATCTTGATATAGACCTGTGAAGAACTCCTTCATGAGAGAAAGAGGGACTAGTTTACTAATCTGTGTTTGGCACCTAATTGTAGCTCTAAAAGTGAATGTGGCTACTGTAATAGAAGCATGCAGCTCCTATGAGCTGCAGTAAGATAATTTTCAAACAGGTACATATGTACCCTGATGGGCTGTACAGGTTGTCTTTGACTTGAGAGGATGTCAGATTGGGCTGTTGAGTAACAATCGCCATCTGTAGATATCTTCTGTACCCATTGACCTGGAGGACTGAGAAGCGGTTTTTACAAGTCCTTAAGGCTGGCTGAACCAAGTTGTAGTTTAGCTCAACACGATGTCTTCCAACTGAGTCCTATCTTAAAACTAAGTTAATTTTCAGGTATAATAATTTTGCCATACTACAGACTGAAAGTGAGACAGTCCTATTTGTGCTTTCATAGACAGTTATTTAGTTTGCATTTTTCACATTGCCAATTAGAATATAGGAAACTTCCCAAAATAGTCAGCCTGCTCTCTTTTCTATTATTGATCATAACCTTTGATGCTACAGTATTAAGCCAAGGACATTTTGCCCTTGTTCAGTTTTCTTTTTTGAAGTAAGAATGAAAATGGTGATAAAAACATAAAAAATAGTCTGGCCATGAAGATTCAAAAGAGTTCACTCTCATTTGAGAAGATAGCACAAAATCTACCAAGACAGCAAAAGGGAAAATTATAATACTTAAGGGTTAGATTAATCTCCTGATGGCCTTGGCTGCACAAAGTTAGTACAATTCAGCTGTACTGAATAGGCTGTGCCACTTCATTATGATACTTTTAAATAAAAAGGACAGATACAGATTTCCCCTTTAATAACCGAAGTGAAAGTTTACAGTAAAATTTTTGGTGTTCAGCTGAAATGGTTTGAATATTCATTCAAGTGGAAGCAGGCAAGAAAAGTTTCACTCTTAAATTGCATTCTCATAAAGGCTATTTGATCCTCATCTGTCTAAAGAGGAAAGCTGGCAGTGTACACAGACAGTAGAGCCTTTACCCTCTAGAAGCAATAAAAATGGATAACTTGACATTCTTCATAGGCCTTTGACTGCTACAGGATATTTGGGAAATAAAATACAAAACAAGTTCAAACTGCTTAGTGTAGCTGGTGATCAGTGAAAGCTAGATAAATTTTTCATGCATGTTTGTTTTCTCCTTTATTTTGGTCTGCTTTTCAAATGTCAAAGTTATTGTTACACAAGAGGTAAAAAAGGAGCATTACCATATTCAATTTCCCAGAAACATCTATTGTAGCAGTAAAAGCAGATGGCACCAGAAACAAATGAACATCAACTATTCTTGAAGTGAAGTATGTCTAATTAGAACAGGTTGGTTTTGATGAAGATAATGACTTCTGAAAATTCATCAATTTTTATGCCATAAAAAAATTGCAGCAAACATTTTTAATAGCCTGTAATACTTTCATCCAAGCAGAGACTTAATTTAATTGGTCCACCAAGGGTTGATCTTGCAAAGGTCTGAGCACTCTTATTTCTTGCTGAACTGACAGAGGGATAAAAGCACTTGAAACTTTTTCAGGAGCCTGCTGGCAACATATACACCCAACTGAACGGAGCTCAGTTTGGTCAAGGGTGAGGCTGTAACACTGCAGCCCCAAATACTTTCTTGAGCTATCAGCTGGGCGTTTATTACTGATCATTGTGAAAGACACATACCTCCAGTATTTATTTCCGTACTTATTTCCATATGACTTACTGGAGATGATTACTTAACATTTTAGCTAATATTCAATGTTAATTAAATAAGCTGACAGGAGAGACATGGCTCAACATCTTTTGCCTCTTCTCTCTCCTTTATTAAAGCAAGTTTGGCCTCAGGATGGTAAAGGATTTTGCTGCTTAACACCAGCATCATTAATGTATCAAGGTTTACTTCATCAAAGAGACTGTGAGTTTTCAAATGGTTTTCTAAGAAGTTTCCTCAGAATGCTCCTAAGTACGATAAGTTATTTCATTACATTTGGTACAGCTTTGCTGGGAAGAAGAATATCCCTCAGGTTCACATCCGAGATCTTAGAAAGATTCAGCCAGAAATAGTTCTTTGATTTAGACATTTTGGCCCCCTGCTTTGTTGTTTTTTTTTTTTTTTATTTCTTTTTTCCTTATCCTCATAAAGCTTTGTATAAACCATGAAAACTTGACTGATTCCCTAGGCTTACAGAAATCTGGTTCTTTTGTAATTTCTGACAGCTGTAACACTGGCAGCACCATTGGATTTAATTAACCTGATTAAACATCTGCTGGCCCTCTGCCTGCAGAAGAAGAGCTTTTGTTCACTGAAGAAGACTCAAGTATTAGGACATACCTGTGAATGGTGAAGGCTGAAGTTCTGACAGATGTCCCTGTCCATATCTACAAGCAATAGAACACTTGATTTGCATCTGTAACCTCCCTTTAAGAGAGTAGGACCCAGAGAGTTTAAGCTCATGCACAACATGGTTTATGTGGCTATATAAGGTAGCCAATCATCAATCATCCTGTCTAGCTTGGATGTTACTACTGAGCTGTGCTGTAAGGTGCTTCTCTGTAGCCTAGCAGGGATCACTGAAATATGGTTGGCTGAAATTTTTCACTTTCAGAAAACTCCAATAGCCCACAAAACTAATGCTCCTAGGAGCCAGGAGCCTGTGACAGGGACCCCCTGGGTGCCACTACTCCATTCCCTCATTATTTGGATATGCACAATTTTCTTTTTCACTTTCTCACTGAAGCAATATGGGAAAGCTACATAGATTGTCCCAAAATACATTGCTAAGAACACACTTACGTGCAGATATGACTTTGCCACACGAGCATGGTCGTAACAGTAGCATATAGATGAGGTCTTGCTAAGTGCTTTTCTGCTCCAGTCCCTGGAACAATTACTTTGATCTCTGAGGGCAATGGAAACATTAACAGGACCAGGCATGTAACAGTAAATGGGACATGACAGCATCTTTCTTCTCACAACAGGATTCCCTTGCTTATGATCTCTCCCATCCCCCTTTTCTTGGCTCTTGTATAACAAAAATCTGCAGCTGGGAAGTTCAACATATTTATCACCAGTGCTTCTAAATTTCAGCTCTCTGGAGCCATGGCTTATAAATGAAAAAAATCCTGACTAACCCTCCAGATCTCTGCTCAAGGCTACAGCCAGTGCCTCTCAGCAGTGCAGGGTGTGATAAGATGGAGCTGCCAAGTCCCAACAGCTGTGTCTGTGCCAGGCTCCCGTTTTACCTGCACAAGTCATGGTCCCTGCTGGAAAGGCTAGATGAAAACATGAGAAGTCTTACAGTCCTTCAGCTTCAGACGTGTTTTCTACTTGTTCTCGTGCCCTGGTGCTAATGTGCTGCTCTCCCATGCTTTCTGTACCAGTTTAGCTTACCTAGATGTGTTAGAGTGAGGAGCTGTTTTCCTTCACAAAAATAATTTTATGTTCAAAAGGGAAAACTCTTTTAGGCTTCCCCCATTAATCAAGCTTCTTGTTCCTGCTCCTGTTCCAACTCACATTCATCTTCCATTGCCCATTTGTGTGCCCAGATCTGCACAGAGAACTCCAAATGCCACCTCACTACTGCCTGCTGTAAGATGTCAGTTTTTCACCAGCTTTACACTTCACATGCCTGGATACATGGCAGGCTTCTTCATCTGTTGAACAATGAGGAAAAAAACATTGTGAAGTGCCCTTGGTAACATAGTAATTAAAATTCAAGATGTTGAGCTCATGGACAACCTCAGATGTGAGAAGAAGGAATCCCATAGCCTTGTGTTTTCTCCCTTTAGCATGGCCTTGGCCTCATAGGAACCAGACCATTCAAAAGGCGAAAATGTTGTCCTCTTCCGGTTATCCCCAGCTGCTACCAGGGATTATCAAATCTAGTTCAAAGTGAGCTGAGAAGGAACGAGGCGCTGGATGGTGGAGCATATCTACTGGGCCAGTGCACAATGCCACAGGAAAACATCATCTGACCTCCATGGATGTCCCTCTAATACCAGGCGGGACTGGAGGGATTTAAAGTGATATAAATTGATGATCCACTTTCTTCCATGAGTAAACACTGGATCCTTGCCTTTGCCTATATTTCTTTATAAATCCGAGGGAAACAGAACAGAAGCTGTTTCTAAGTAGTAATACAAGGAAGTGAAAATATAATTTTTAAAAAGGGAAGGTTTTTAAATTATTTTTTTCACTACTGTTGGGGTTTTTTAGGTGATTGTATTATCAGCTTTTAAGGAAAAAAGTTTTAAAAGCCCACCTCCCAGAGCCATTCTCAATGCTCAGAGAAGAGCAGGACGTTTACCAAGAATAGAATCAATATCTATAGCTTGCTTTGACATTGTCACATCCTACAATCAAGGCTTTCCTTGCCAGTGCCCGTTCATTTCCCAGCACAGCCAGTACAACCAGCACAGACTTTACAGGCAGGGCTGAGTAAACATGGACTTTATAACCTGACACTGTATAAGGCAGCCCTCAGAATAATTTTCTTCTCTGAGTAGCAGCTGTTCCTTTCCTGACGTACATGTATGGGCTCCAGCCAGCAGCCACCGGGCTCTCTGGGCTGGCCACAATGCCACAGTCTCCCCAACACTGCTCACATGCTGGGCATGTAATATCAGCCCAGCAGGTCCTCCATACCTTAGGCTTTTCCATTTCTAGGCTCAGTATGTTCCTCAGAATAATTACGTGCTAGAAATGGAATAGAGAATTTGTATTCAGGGACTGCAAGAAGTAAAGGCAAAAATCTGTAGGCACACCTACTGCGGTTGCCCCAGAAATGGAAAACGCCAGTTGTTCCTAATCCTGGGTCTGAAAGATGGGCACCATTACACAGTACAAAAGCTGAGCAAAACCATGTTGCTTTGGTTTAGACCAACTGTTTTATCTCTCAATTTTTATTGTTAAATTTCCTGCTTTAAGATTAAAACTGGAAGTATCTTAACATGTAAAGGATATCTCCATTTTCATCTTCTGCTGAAGCTATTGTCTACAGTAGACCTGAATTTGAAACAAATACCTGTCCCACTGAAATCATATTTTGCCATAATAATCTATTTAGTAAAATGACTTTGCGGTCTGTGTTTATTCCCTGGTTGTAGACTGCCTCAGGTCTTTCTGCTGCTTGTCAAAGGAGTGCTGGGAAATGACTCCAGGAGGACACTATGACCTAAACAGGCTCTCACAGCCCAATGAGAAATATATCGCAATCCCCGGGACCGCAGTGTTTTCTTAAGATGCAGAGTCTCCTCTCTCCAACCTGGATCTTTTCTGAAACATTAATGTACCTTGATTTATCACCCTCCTGGGCCAGCTGATATGGACTTGCTTGAGTCCAGACTGTTCAAAACATTGTCTGCATTGGGAAAAGATTAAAAATAAAGTGTTTAGTTCTGGAGTCATACTAATAAGAAGCAGTCTTCCTCCAGTGGCTGAAATCTGGAAAGACTGAGATTACTGAATTAACTATGAAAAATGCTTTTTAATTCAGTTTTTAAAAATTCTGTCTGCATTGTAATTTTTTCCTTTGGCTTTAGTTGAGGTATTTTATTCTGTACTAGTGAAAAATGTAGACTACTGAGCAACTGATGTATACCTTAAAAAATGTAAGCTTCTATCTGAATACCATCTGAAGATTGAGTTCACTGCTAACAAAAACCCAGTAAAGTGCTAAGATTTTGAGATGGTTAGAAAAAAAAAAGTCTGAGAAAATCAAGGTGCTGAGGAAGCTCTTCACAAGGAAGGCTAGTAATCATGAGAGCACATAGTCAAAAGATATAATCACTCCAAATGTGACAATATGAAATATCACAGTTTGATAATAAAAACAGAGGTTGCACATATAATGGAAACTTATCAGCCAAAGAGGGAAAAGGATAAGTGGCATCCTAACAGAATCAATTCCAGACTCTTCAGTGAGGTCCAATAATAATGCACATACAAACGTGGATGGAGACTAAAAGGGGAGGGTGCCTATCACATCCCATTTGTTTTCGATGCTGGAAGAAAAGGTAACATGCAGGGGCTAGCATATGTGATGGTATAAGATGAAGAGATGGGGAAGAGGTGAGACAGTATGCTCCGGTCTGGAAAAGAGTGTTCCATGAGGTGCTTCTGCCAAGCACAACACAGACTTGCTACTCTCTGTTTAAACCAGGCATCTCATGGTAAGAGCAAACATTCATAACAGAAAAGCACCTTGCATAAGGCTGAAGTCACAAAATTCTCTGGAGCCTCTGTGTCCTCCTTCCCCTCATCTAATCGCTGAAAGCCCAAAGAATCACTTTGATCAAGAAAACTATGAGTATAGTGAAGAGCTATTCTATTTCAGCAATTTATGCAGGGTTTTAGGAAGGTCAAAATGTACATTACTCATTTCTGTTTGCTTTTTATTTCTCATGCAAAATAACCTATTCCCATTATCTTATACATAATTTCTTTCTGCCTTGCTGGAGGCTTTATATCCACTATGAAATCTGCCTTGGCAAGCAAAAGCATTGTGCACTAAATTTTTACGTAGGAAAAATGCTGCATTTTGTGAAGAAGCCAGAGCCAGTTACCATAAATGCTGGAGCAACAGTTTGCTCTATGGCCAGGATCCCTGTGCCTCCGTGTGATCAGAGCTTATATTCTGCCCGCAGCTATGGGCCATTCCAACAGCGGGCTGCCCATGGGTCACTGGGATGTTTCACTGATGTCTGCCAAGAAGAGAAGGACACTTGGAAGCTCATGGTCCTGTTTAGCTTCTCAATAACTGTTCCAATGGGTTGCAAATAGTGTGATCAAAATTGTTTTTTTAATCAATGTTGATATCGCAAATAACTAAGGGTATGGAAAAGACTGAATAAAAGGGTCAGATTATGCTGCTCTGCTCTTTTCCTAAAGAGAAACAGATAAAGAGAAGCCAGTGGCTACTGAACATGGCTTTATTACACTTGTCAGTTAAACTTCTCTGTAGTTTAAGGAGATGCTATTTTTCCTAGGCGCTTCAATAAAGCACACAAAGGGAAGAAAAGTGATGGTCATACTAGCATGGGGCAGATTTTATTCCCTCTCATGCTTTTTCCCCACTTCTTTTGGAGTTGGGGTGCTTTTATTTTTTCGCAGGTGAAAACAAAACAAAAGCAGGAATGGCAGCATATTTTCTAGGCAACACAGGATTTTGTTTGTTATTTGGTAAAGCTTCCATACCCCCTCCTTGCAGCACAGGGATGATTTTTAAGAAATTAGCTGCTAAAGAAAGCTGACAGACAGCATTCCTCATCACTAGACAGCACAACTGCTAGGATGTAACAAATTTCATACTCAGCTTGCCTGTCAGCCTTGAGGGGATTACAGGGACAGATTTTGTTTGTTTAGATTTCCAAGATGTTAAGCAGAAACAAGAACTCTGGGAGCACCCTGGACTAGCTCATCGTAAGGCTGCATCTGCAGTGAGGCGATAACATAAAGGAGAAAACAAAACCACGTGTAATTGTGGGGTGAACAATTAAAATATGGCATGGCCAACAGCACAAATAGATAATAATGTAAGCAGAGGAAAATTTCGAATTGGGAAATGGTTTTATTCAATGTTAATCAGCTGCCTCAATCAATTGAGAAAAAATTATTCATGATTGTGTTGCAAAAATTCTAAATCCTGGTCTGACCCTCCCTTGCAACTTGTTTTGTTTGCTGCTATCTGCAAACAGCCACATGACTGGGTTTAGGGGATTCACAGATGAACAAACCTCTGCACGCAAATGAGTTTGAGTTTTACTTTACTTACTCCATTTTTAGATGCTGGAGAAAGGATATGCCTTTGTTCCACATAAGCAATAGCTTCAGGAACATCTATCAAGTTCTGTGAGAGTTCAGAGATCTTTAATAAATTTATTCTAACTCAGCCAACCATTACAAAATTGTTTTCTACTCCTTAGCTATGGACTAAGGAAAAAACCCTCACTAAACCCATCATTTTTGTAGCTTACTTCTAGGAGTAGCAAATCTGGGACTTGCTTTGCTCTGGGATGAAGAAGAGAAGTTCCAGTTTCCTCATGGCCGAGGCACTGGCATTGCTGAGTATGCAGTGACACAACTGTACCATGCTGGTGGAGGAGAGATGTCAAAACACCGGACCACAAAGATGAGGGGAGGTGGTTACAGGTCAGTGGCTGCTTTACTCTTGCATTAGTGCTGTTCCAGCCAAGGTACCTAGATAAAGAATTCAGTTCTTATACTGAGAAAGAACAAAAAAGTAATTCTTAAAGAACTTAATTTGAGAGTCAGAAAGATTTTTCCTTGCTTCCAAAAAAAATAGGGAGTCTTTTACTCCCAGGCCGTACTGACATATCAGTGGGTCAGGTAAGACCTTCTGAAAATCCCTTTCGGATACATCTTGTCCTAGAGAAGCAGCCTTCAACCCACTGTTACCATCAGAAATATGGAGAGAATGAGCAAGAAGGAAACCATGCAGAATGGAAGAATGCAGCAGCTCTGGTTACAATCCTTATTTTGGGTGGGTGCATTACAATAGATTTGAAAGTTAATTCTGTTGAATGTATTCAACCAGTGTGATTTATTTGTTAATAAACCTCTTGCTAAAAAACAACCTCCAGATGCCACTAATAAAAAGAAAACCTGAGAACTGCACAAGCAATTTACCAAATATGAAGAAAAGCAATGCTCAGCTCTTACAAATGCATGATTTTCAGCAGATTCCTAGATCCTCAGTAATGTGGACAGGGAACGTTACTAAATCAGCAAGTAACAAGTGGTTCTGTGTACCAAGTGGCTAAAAATGAAGTGTTCGTTTTCTTCCAAACAAAAGTACTCCCCATCAAGTTTGTGGCAAACAAGAGCTCTGAATTGGTACCTGTCAATCATTCCAGTCTACCTGACACATTTCTGTCAAATCAAATATCAAGAGGAGCACCTTAGCTGTAAAAATTTTCAAAGCATACATAACAGACACCATATAAAGATACTGGAAATTATATTCTAATGAGTAAGTGTAAAAAAAAAACAGATTTTTTTCTAATTTTTTTTTCATTTGTAAATTTGATTTCTTCAGCTTTTGATGCAAAAACTCTTGGGGTTGTTTTTGGTGGCTTTTTTTCCTAATTGCCATCTTGGCTGACAGCATCATGGATGGTGCTAACATTTACCTATTACTCATCAAAGATACTGTAATAAGAACTTCACACTTTTACTGAAGCTATATAGGAAAGCTTGTCTTTGCATAAACATTTAAATTTTGCAAGGATAAAGTGCAACAGGCACTTGAGTGCAATAGGCAGTTGAGTGACTAAGAGTTTGATAACATTCTGAGTTGCATATTTGGGAACTGAACTATTAAACACACAAATTTCATCTTTGCATATTACCAATTCACAACTGGATTAGCTTTATCTGACCTTATCGGATGTACTCAAGGTGTGTGGTATTTTGCCTGCATACTAAATTAACCATATACTTGCAAGAGGAATCATGGAATCATGGAATCATTAAGATTGGAAAAGACCTCTAACATCATCAAGTCCAACCATTAACCCAGCACTACCGTGACCACTAGACCATTTCCTGAAGTATCACATCTACACATTTTTTTAACACTTCCAGGGACGGTGACTCCACCACATCCCTGGGTAGCCTGTTCCAATGTTTAACCATTCTTTCAGTAAATAAATTTTTCCTAATGTCCAACCTAAACCTCTCCTGTTGCAACTTGAGGCCATTTCCTCTCATCCTATCGCTAGTTACTTCGGAGAAGAGACCAACACCTACCTCTCTACAACCACTTTTCTGGTAGTTGTAGAGAACAGGAAGGTCTTCCCTCAGCCTTCTCTTAACGGTCTCAATTCCCTCAGCAGCTCCTCATATTACATGTTCTCCAGACCCCTCACCAGCTTGGTGCCCTTCTCTGGATGTCTCTCTTATACTGTGGCACCCCAGACTGGACACAGTACTCAAGCTGCAGCCTCACCAGCACCAAATATGGGGGCACAATCACTTCCCTAACGCTGTATGGTCCAAAAATAAAATCACCACCAAGAAACAAGCCCCAGTTCTCCAAGATAAATTACATACTGCATATGACTCTGCTGAAAAAAAAACCAAAATGGTTTTGACCTGAAAAGATGCACAAGTCTGCGCCGGCTTGGAGCTGCAATACATTTCTCTCTAGGTGAAACCTTTGCTTAGTTTAATATTGCACTTGCTCAGAAAGTCTTGTCACCGCTCCCTGCCTGTCTCGTAAATTATTACTGCTGCTGAGCATTTACGCTTAATAGATTCAAGTTAGAAATACAGACTGTATCCTATCAACTACACTGATGAAGTAAACACTGAAATGTCAAGGAAAGAGTACCGGGAGAGAGGCAAGGAATGGAGTGAGTAAGCTGTGTTTAGTCAGAAATTATCTACCTGGGCTGCCTATGCTCACCAGGGACATTTCCTAAAAATATGTATTAAGACTGACTTACTTTGTGAATAAAACTCACTGCGAGAGCAGTTATAAGCTGTTCTCCTGGGCAATATGCCAGCTCACAGACCATACTTGAAACAGCTACATTGCTGTACTTGAAGAATATAGGTTCTGAATGTTTTCTTTACAATATCACTTTAACATATTTAAAAGGTAATATGCACTTTAGCATATTTAAAAGGTTTAAAAAAAAAAAAAGAAAAGAAAAGAGAAATGAAAGCAATGGCTGGGCTACCTTTTTATGCATTTTGTGAAAGTTCATGTCCAGCTGCCAAGAAGAACATTATCTTTCCCCACAGGTTTGTAAAGGGATTGGGTATGGCATGGTCTTTTCAGGCTTGGATTTTTTTTTTTCCACAGCTGCAGAGTAAACTAGGACTGTAATTTGCAATGTATTAAGTGCACGGAGATCAGTTGAGGTGACCTCAAGGCCGTCTTTCAGCATTCAATTCCCTGGTATGCCAAAGGTGAGGTATAAAATGCATCGCCTGGGATGGTAGAAGGTGGTGGTGGGTGGAGATAAAAAGGGCAAAATAAATGAAGGCAGGATGTTGTATTGTTGAAAGTTGCTCAGAGAAGATGAATTTAAAAATGGTCAGGTAGTTTAGAAAAAAGGTAGGAAGATAAGTTGGATGACCCCTAAGATTCCTTCTATCTGTTTTTAAATGATGTGGCAGACAGCACACCAACCACATTTCAAGATCACAACAGGAGTCTCTGCTTCTCTCTGCGTGCTCCTCTTTGCACAACTGTCACACTCACAGGTACCACATTCTTGTGTATGTTGAGTACAGGAGTACTCTTAAAGATGTTGGTGGCCTTTTCTCTCTGTGTATGCTGTGGTATGTGAGTATTTTCATAAGCAGTGGTAGTTGCTATATGCTAAGAAAGTAAGATCAACTTTTCTAAACAACATTCCTGAGAAACAGGCAACCAACATAACCACCTGGTCATCTGTTACACAAAAAAGTTCAGAGAAGGATACAAATAACAGAAAATCAGGCTCACCATGGTACCATGTCTTGTTTCTTAGCCCACAGTGTTTCATATAGCACCTATCACTCTTCTACTCAACTACCTTGTAAACCAGCAGCCTCTGCCACTGATGCTGTTCAAGGGAAATTTTAAAAAGTGACTATTTGCAGACAACTTTAACTATAAATTTTAAAAAATATCTAGTTCTTTGAATCATAGTGCATGACCCTTGTCAATTATTTCAGAATAACACAGTATTAACAGGAAAGAGTAAATATTTAGGAGATTCTTCTTTGAGAAGAGTCAGTAGTTCTTAAAGAGTGATATTTTTTTCTGATTTATATGTGTTCTGTCTGTTGTCCCTAATTTTTATACTGTTCCTCATCCCAAAGCTTTCCATGTAGTATTATTAGTCTGATGAAGTGGACTTTGAAGGAACTGGTCAGACTTTCATTTCTTGTAATCTGCGGGCAGCTTTTAACTCTTATAAATAGAAAAATAATACTCTGGTGCTCAAAACAGAGCTGAAAATCGTCTGAGCAGTGTTATCTAAAAGCAAAACCATTTTCTTAAATTTTCAATTAAAGCAAACCAGAAGAAGAAAAGGTCAAGTGTTCAAGACCTATATCTTGTCATGAATTTTGAGTGTCAATGTAATGGAGTTCTGATTAGTACATTGCCCTCATTTCTTCAAATACTATTTCAGCCACTGACATACCCTTGATTCTTTATTAATATGGTAATTTTTTAAAAGACACTGACAAGTAACAAGAAAAATCAAGGAGCATT
Organism: Coracias cyanogaster; assembly: GCA_033124195.1. Lineage (NCBI taxonomy): Eukaryota > Metazoa > Chordata > Aves > Coraciiformes > Coraciidae > Coracias > Coracias cyanogaster. The sequence continues at coordinate 22,836 of JAVSBS010011136.1, forward strand.
AATCACACAGCCTAATTATTTTTTTAGCACAGTAAATATTTAGTGAGTCATAGACTCATTCTTATCAAGGTCTACAGATAATGAGGAACTGCCAGACTTTAATGGAGCTGAGTGAGCAGAGGCTGCAGAAGGAAGCATGGAGGGAGCAGTGTAGAAGTGCCTGTGGGTAAGGGGGGGTATGAGGACTTTGATCTTTGTCCCCACCACCAGAAAGAAGTGCTCTTTCAGAGTGTCACCAGCCTAGGGCTGGTTGTGTTTTAGTATAATTTCATCTTTTTTCCTGTTTTCCCCCCTACTGCTCAGCTTCCCCTGAAGGCCCTTTTGCTGATCTTTCTCTGTGGACCTGACAGCTCAAGTAATTGGTATTTATGGTTGGACTCAATGATCTTAAAGGTCCTTTCAAGCCTAAATAATTCTATGATTTATACACCGCATCATACATCATTGCTGGATACACCTTTAGTGACCTAAACTCTTTGACATCTGTTTGAAGACCTGGGTAAAATGAATCACTGCTCTTAGTGTCCAGTAAATAATTCTACACCATTTAGTGCTGCCAGAATGGTAGAGCTGGCCTGTTATTCAGGTTAACAGTTAGGACATAATGATGAAGAAAGTGTTCACAGTCACCCTGTCTCACCTGTATTTTTCTCATTTACTCTGCCAAACAAACATTCCTTGGTACCAGTTAGTTGAACAGATGCAGCTGCATAGCAGTTTTAAGTAGAGCTTAGCACTGTGCACAGCTGAGGTAATACCACATTTGAGCTGTTTTCTGTTTCCACTCAATAATCTTTGACTTTTAAAGTCTGTCAGATGTAAGTATGACAGCTGTGAAATCTATTGTGAAGACTAACACACAGGGCTGATACTCCTGTTCTGATATAATTACTTTAACATTATCTGGAGTCTGTTACATTACACTCTGTCATATCGATCTGTCCGGAAAATACCAAAACCTTTTACTTTAATGGACACATGGACGTGCATTAAAGATCACTTCCATGGGACCACAGCAGCATGTAGGGCCAAGCCAGTATGGCTAAGCAACGTATGAAAGGGCTCCACTTATTCCCAAATCCAAGCCCCAAGCCTTGCTGAGGTTTGATCAAATAATCTCTAGTTTCTCTTGGTATCAGGACGAGGGATTGAGATATTGTGGCACTGTGCTTGTGAAACAAAAGGAAAAGCTCTAGAAATACCATAGAAAGCTTTCATTATTAATTATATTTTGGACTGTTGAATATCAGATTTAGGATGTGCTTAAGGTTTCTGCATAAAGTAATTCAAGAGTTCCATATGGGAATTTGAACCTGGTATGATTGTCTATAAAAGTCAGAGGTGTTCACAGTCTTGGTTCATGGGTAATTTCCCTCTGAAGTCTCTGTTAATGGATGGCATCATATGTTTTAACTTGCTGGCTGTCAAACTGGAATTACTTTTCCTTTTTCTACTTCAGAGAAAAAAGGAGTGAGGGTAAACATGATAGATTTTCAAATATATAAAACATTATTAAAAGAAGCAGTGATTCTCCCTAAGCACCCTATAAAACAAGAAGCAGTAGGTTTAAATTCTGGTGAGGAAGTTTAAGGTAGGGTGAAAGGAAAAGACTAATAATAGTGGAGCATAGGAAGAGATTACCAGAGGTGGCTGTGGAGTCTTCATCACCAAGGGTTTCTGAGAAGATGATGGTCTACATCAGGAAAAAAGTTTACATAATAGTCAGTTCTGCCTTGGGAGGGAAGATCTACACCAGAAGGTTTTGGATGAACATCTGCTATGCTTGTAGTAAAGTCAGTGTGGCTCCCTTTTTAAGGGCTGAAGACAAAATACTTCAGAGAAGATTCAGCATTGCCACGTGGCCAGCACTAAAATCTCTAGTAGCTCCAGTCGTGGAGCTCAGCATCACTGAGCTGCTCACCCAGATCATCTCCTGGATTCCCCAACTTCAGTGGTGTCTTATCTGGTGTAGCTGACACATTCTAGGACTTTATGTTTGCGAAACTACTACTACTTCTGTGAGCACAGTCAGTAGTTGCTGAAGGCAGCTAGTGTCTGCACCATAATAGCGTCAGTAGCCTATGGAATGTCACGATTTCTATTATACCACAATAACCATTCTGTGGGAAAATTTCTAATTCTAAACATGAATGGAAATCATAAGGTCAGAATCTCTAAAGAAGTTATAAGAAACTGTAATCCTCTTGTGGTTTTTCTATAAAGAATGAGAAAGTAAATGGTCACTAATTATGCTTCACATCATATTTGTTTGTGCTTATTTGTACCGACTATCATACCTGCAGCTAAAACTTTCTTATTTAATTTGTCATTAAAAATGAAGTTATATCTGATGGGCTATATATCAAGAGATTATGATGTAATGTCCCATTTTAAAGGAATAAAACTGGTAGTAGTAAATCTTGATGTCTTACAGTATCTGGTAAAATTGATTAAACATGTAGCAGCATTTTCAGAAGTAATTACAGACTGAGCACCTCATTAGGGAAACCATGACTAGCATTTTATTAATATCACAATTCTTCTTCGTGTCTAACTTTGAGGATTTAAAAGTGAGACGTGTACAAATACCACTCACTTAGGAGTTGTGCCATAACCCATAAACCTAGCAGGAAGCAAGCACAATTGATCTGCAAATCCATATCTCATTTTCAAGGAATTATCCCATATAAATCTAGTTAAACCTATTATCTGGTGAAACCTACTATTCCTTCAGAAATTATACGTATTTCTATCATTGATTAAATTGCAGAATAGAATTTCTCCTTATCAGTTGCTCATGATCAGCAAACTTTCTTCCAACTGTTTCAAAATATGTCTGAAGATAGAGCAGGTGAAAAGGTAAACAGCATCAAGGCAATTGTTAATTTTTTCATATAGAGGAAAAATAGAGATGGCTGAACTAAAGAGATACTAAAATAAAATTGAATGTCAAAGCATTCTGAATTTTCCATTCTTGTCCACAATTAACTCATCCAAAACAACTGATTATCCTGCATTTGTAACTAATAATTTCATTAAAACTGTAGTTTTGAATAAAAAGTAAATTTGCAAAATATATTTATATAAAGGACAACTTTCACCCCATTCTACTGTAGCTTACATTTTGGTCATCACAATAATTTATACAAGTTAGGGCCTATAGTCAGGCACAATAATACATATTCTGGTGAATGATTAACCAATTTTATAATTAGGGTACTTAGCTACTCTGAAAGTATCTTTTGTTTCTAAAAGCATCCTTGTTGAGCAGGCCATGTTATAGCTAAAGTCTCTGCTGTGGATTCTTGACTTTTCATTACTGTGGTGTTGTTTCTCACACAATAATTAATATCTCAGTTAAGAAGTAAGTATTTTGGAAGTAAATAAAGGATAAATATTCCATATATTGAAAACTTATTACTTCATTTCTTCTCTCTAATAATATCTCCGTGTTGGTTTGACCTACAGGGAACCTTCACAGAATGGATGTCGTGTAATTTATCTGCTGGTTCTAATGGTTTGGAAAGGACCTTAAAGACTATCTAGTTCCAACCCCCCCTCCATAGTCTAGGACACCTTCCACTAGACCAGGTTGCTCAAAGTTCCATCCAACCTGGCCTTGAACACTTCCAGAGAGGGGGCATCCACAACTTCTCTCGGCAACCTGTTCTAGTGTCTCACCACCCTCACAATGAAGAATTTATTCCTAATATCTAATCTAAGTCTATGCTCTTTCAGTCTGAAACAGTTATCACTCATCTTATCAGTACACTCCCTGATAGCAGTCCCTCTACATCTTTCCTGTAGGCCCCCTTTAAGTACTGGAAGGCTGCTATAAAGTCTCTCCAGAACCTTCTCTTCTCCAGGCTGAACAACTCCAACTGTCTCAGCTTGTCTTCACAGGAGAGGTGCTCCATCCCTCTAATCATCTTTGTGGCCCTCCTCTGGCCCCACTCAAGCGGGTCCATGTCTTTCTCATGCTGGTGGCCCTGGGGCTGGATGCAGTACTCTGCAGGGGCAGGGGGCATGTCTCACAAGAGCAGAGCAGAGGGTCAGAATCCCCTCCCTTGACCTTCTGGGCTGCAAGGGTACATTGCCAACTCACACCCAGCTTTTCATCCACCAACACCTCCAAGTCCCTCTCTGCAGGGATGCTCTCAATGCACTCATCGCCCCTCCTGTACTTGTGCTGGGGATTGCCCTGACCCATGTGCAGGACCTTGAATGTTTTATACTATTTGTTATACTCACATTTCTTGCTATAAAACAACAGAAAAAAGGTAAACCCTTTGAAATCACAGAAATTCCTTTGCAAAAATATCCAAATCAAACCTCACCTTGCTTTTGATTTCAGTTCAGATAATGACATCTCTTCTTCCTACCTTTCTCTGAAGTCTCAAATGAAACAACAATCTCCACTTTCCACCCTAAATTGAAACAAGGTGCTACATGCCTTGTTAGACACCTTATCCAACCCAAGAGATGCATATGTTTTATTAAGTATTTGTTATACAATATGCCCAGACACAAAATCCTTATACACATGCTTAAATATTTCCTTAAGTATTTTGGAAACTTCCAGGAGAAGATTTGATATATAAATGTAGATATAAACCATTTTACTTGCTTGCCACTCTATAAACTACAGCTTCAAAATGTTCAGACTTTCCCCTAAATATGGTTTTAATTTTTATCAGACTAAATTAATAACTGAAAAAAATAAACCTGGAAATGTTTGTGTGCTGTCTTTGGCTTAAAGCACACTTATGTAACAGTTTGCATAAATAAAAATGGCAGTGTGGTAGTTGCACTGCAGGTAAAACAACATGCCTAATATATTTAGATTTTACTGAATCTTATCACTGAAAAATCCTTCTTTTACAAAACAGCAGTTTAGCTGAAATTTCAGAATTTCAAAATGTGGCTGTTCCTTTGAGATATTTAACCTGAGCTACCACATCAAATGAGCAATTACTTTTTTAGATAGCATTTCCTTTCATTAATATTCTCTGGCCTTTTTAGTTAGAATCTTTCAAGTATTTTTAATTAAACAAAAAACCCTAGGTAATGCTTGGCAAATTAAGCTCCTAGTGGTTTAATTTGGTCTGAGACTAGTTGTTCACGATAAACAAACATAGTAAAGGTTATTAAAACACAGGAGAGGAGACATGAGGGAAACCAACTGGCTAACAGAAATGGGCAGTGTCTCTGAACTTTAACAACAAATAGTTTGTTGATAAGAACTCATGATTAATTATGTTTTATTACTCTACCAATCCACAAGGAATAACTGTGCTCTAGAAAAAAAAGAATCTGCTACTACTTAAAAGTGTCTCCTGCCTGTGCAAAGTCTGCACAATAAGAATCTCTGACTGATCTGTGCCTGCATGCAGGTGATTGTAGGCACAATGTAGTAGGATGTAGAAAGAGTCAGCCTAGAATGAACTGAGAAATTATGTCCTAGGCTTGTCCTAGGCTTCACCAGTGCAACTGGAGAACGGGTTTTTATTCTCATGCAGACCCTATTGCAATAGAGTGTGAGGAATCAATCTGTTCCTCTCCTCCCAAATGGAAGAAAAATTGAAAAATGATGTTCAGATATTCCCTAGGAAGAGAGTGGAGTAAAGGAGTAAAGAAAGGGCAATTTAATTGTAAATAACTAGATAGAGACCTTAAAGAAGGTCTGTGGGAGGTGGAGACCAAAGCTTGAGAAGAAATGGAGCAATGGAGGTGTCAAGAGGAGATTTGTGTAAGGAAAAAGACAGACCATGCTCAGAAATTACAGTAAAGTGGCTGGAGTCAATGGACACATGCTAAAGAGAGGAAAATTGCTTCAGGCACGGGTATAAAATTCTTCAGTGTGAGTGGTTTAGCGTGGAACAGAGCTCAGAGAGGCTGTGAAACCTTCAGCCCTTGAAATACTGAAAGCTTGGCTCAGCAAGAGCCTGAGCTACTGGATCAACCTTGAAAGTGGATCTAACTTCAAAGCTGGCTCTGTCCCGAGTTGGGGGAACTGGAGCAGATGTCCATTCCGATTTTTCTGTTATTCTGTGATACAGATCTGAAGTAGCTGCATTGAAATGGGGATGTGTCTATGCTTTGAAATGCTGAGTACAAGAGCTATCTAACAACAAAGCCATTCACTGCTTAACTATACAGGAACAAAAGCTGGAGAGGAAGGAAGCAGCTCAAAACTAGGCTGAGATAAAGTGTTGGCTGTAACATGACAACATTATTGTCCTAACTCTATCTTAAGTGCCAGATATGCTGCATGAAGATCCCTAAAATCCCATTAGTTTAATTGGTGATGGAAAGCTCACACAATGTTTCACAATAGTGGGATAAATGAAGATAATCAGAACAGTGGAATAAAAATCCTCATAAACACTCACACCAAAACTCCCAAAAAAAAAAAAAAAAAAGATAATGAGGTGCTGTGTGTTAAATAAAAAATGTTGTACATCTCTAGATATTGTACATTTACTTTAATGTTACAAGCTATTTTAAGAAAACACTTGTATCAAAATAATTTCTGTCCGACAGAAAAATCTGTTCTCTCCAAGAATTCATGGAAGCAGCTGAGAAGGAAGGACAGCTGTGAGAAAGACTGAGTAGAGTTGCAGACAATACAACCATAATCAGGTCTGTAGAGTTGGAACTCATCTTCCCCAGATGAGACACAAGATCTTTCTATAAAGAGAAAAAGGAATTTTTGAAAGCAGTTTTAGTGCCTTGCCTCTACTTCTGTTCATACCAGTGACAGGGACATAAACAGGGTCAAATACCTATCACTTCTTAAAAATCACACCTTAAGTTGAGGTGCAGAAAGATGAAAGAAGAGAGAATGTCATAAGACATGCAGTAAAGGGAGTACATCTAATAAAAATTGTCAAGCATACCTAAAGATTTTTCTGACTTTGCATCATAATGCATTAAGGCTTCTGAATCTTACAAAGGAAGTGGTCATTTCACCTTGTTCTTTTGGACAACTTTAATATTTGAAACATTTTGTCAAGTGCAATTTTATAAGTAAAAGTCATTTGGTGGAGTGTTTGGAGAATACAATACCAAAAAAGGTCAGAAAGTGACTAATATTACTGAACAAATATTCAGATATTTAAAAAATTATTTTACATTATGGCAGGATATTTCTTATACAGACTGTCTCTTGCCTTCTTCAATTTAATGAATAAATACTGCACTAGGGCAGGCCAGTCTTGCAGAATGCCTTTGTGGTAAACGGACCCGGTATCTTGAAATGCCTTTTTAAGCCAGCTAGACGGAACTACCACTCCCATGGATCACCGGGAAGTCTTCTGGGAAGCGGAAGCCAGAGGGTGGTGACATGTGGGACGCGGCAAGATATAAAGTCTAAGGGAAAACAGAAAACTCTCTCTTTTCCCTCTCCGCCACCTTAAGAGGGAAGATCC
>JAVSBS010011136.1:30365-42303 GCA_033124195.1 Coracias cyanogaster
CATAAAGCAGAACCGGTTTATGTAAATATATTCGGTAATAAACCTATTTAACTCTCTTCGATCTCTATACGTGCCTACGAGTCGGGAGGGGTTCTCTAGCCCATTTTGCCCTTGGTCCCCTCTCCCCTTTGGGAGGCGGTACGAACGCTTGCGCACCCGGACCGCGACAGCCTTCCAAATATTTCATATTGCCTTCTGCCAGAAAAGTTCCCCATCAGAAAATCTAGACTTTTCTTTTGAAATCTTCTGTACACAAACTGGCCAGTTCAGAGTTAGTCAAGCAATAAAACCACCCCATGTATCACACCATGAAGGCGGCAAGTAGAATTCCTCTGTGACAGGTGATAGATAAATCTGACAGAAAATTGAAGTATTTTGAAAGGTTCCTGTTCTTTCTTTCTCTACATTGCTAGCTCCGGGTTATTCATCAGAGCTTAACTTTGTAAATACATCTCCAATACATCTTGCCAATGGCTAAAACAGATTTCCTATCTAAAATGGAGTAATTTGTTTGGTCAGACATCTAATTTCAGCAAATGCAATTAACCTAAATATTCCTTTTTCTAGTCTGAGCATTGGGAAAGCTCAGCTCCCATAATGAATAATCAAATTTGTGTAATTGTAAATGTCTTTGCTACAAGCTGGTTCTAATTTTTCTTGTTTTATTACTTCCTTTACAACATCTGGATTAATGATACTGTGGAAAATTACAGCCCATGCCATTTAAACTCAAAGCATCTACAATTCCTGATAGTGCTCATATATTCCATTTTATTTGCTACTTCTGCATCAGCTAAACAAAAACTACATCAAATAGAAGGTGATGGTAGTTCTGTTAGAAACCTATACTTACCCATTCCTGCTCTTTTGATAAATCCTATTTCCCACTCTTCCTATTGGGATCAAAAGTTTATAATATCCAAAGACATTTCATTAACTAGGCTCTCAGCCTAGCAGCTTCCCTAAGCTGCAGTCGCTGCATTCATTTTGGGGAGAATTTCGTGTCTTAAGATGTCTATATGTATTCATATGTATTCAGATGTTGAATCAGAGTGATTTTTGATCAGCTCTTACCTTGGTATTTTTTGCTGAGAGAAGAAAGAATGCAAACCAGTTCAAATTCTCACCTCAGAGCAAACTTTAAATCCTCATACAACTTTACAATTTCACTTATCTAATGCTTTCTCATCCCACCAAAAGATAAAACTTCTGTGCAGAAGTAACACTTAAGCTGAGTTTTTCAAACAGGAGCCTAAATCTCATTAAATGTCAGAGGACTTGGATATATTTGGCTTCTGGCAATCCCAGAATTAAACAATAATATAAAAGAAATGCTTTCAAGTCAAGGTGATGTTTTCAGATACAACATGGAGCTGAGCTGCATTATGTTCATCTGCCAGGCACCCACTCAGCAGTTAAAAAGAACATTGAGTTCATGTGGATGCCACTGAGGAATAAGTGTAATTGAAAATCTGCTCCCATATTAATTTCCTGATGATATATATAACTGTTAGATAGATATAGATATATAAAAAAAACAAGGCTGGAAATAACTACCACCTTTCTGATCAAAGACTTTAAAAAGAAGGGCTAGGCCCAGCGGCCAATACCCAGATGTACCTCAGTGACTCTGCTGTTTCACTGGTGGCTTGAGGTGCTATAATAGTCAATAAAATTCTTGAACACATTGGCCTATACAAGGTCTCAATGCTTTGAAGTGCATTTCAGCAGTCAGCAGCTAGGTTAAATTTCATATTGCTACAGTTCAATCCTTTCAGATGTTTTGATTTCTGGTGGTTTTAGAGTGATTTGAAGCTATTTATCACCAGGCTTTGAGCTTTTTTGAGAGCTCCATATATGCAAAAAACCTTTTTTATTTCCCTCCCTACCAACAAGTCTATTTTAAGTTAGTGTAAGATTGGTACAAGTCAGTTGAGGATTCTTTAAAGAAAAGGAGATTTAGAACAGTCATCAGTCACAGGTATCACATTTCCAGATGGAAACACAGGCTGGGGACATGTCTGCTTGTGTGGCAAGTCTATCTGTCCCACTTTTGCCTATAAAGCTACCTGTCTTCAACCTTCTGATTAGATAAAGAATAGATGGAACCTAACTGAACTTTTTGCAAAAGTTCATTTCTGTAAAGTCTTTCGTTAATACAAAAGTGGTGGTCTTCACCAGAGCCTCAACCGTGGAGTTATAAAAACTTTTACCACTAAAGCAGGAACATTTATTACCCTTCCAAGTTTCTGCCTGTGATTTTTGAGTACTTTCAACAATATATGACAAAATGGGGACAAGAAACATCAGCTCTAGGAATGCTCAAAAGAATAAAATTAATTTTATCTGTTTACAAGCCTCTTCATGATACAGGTGATTCTCCTACACTTACAGTTCCACTCATTATTTTCCTATGGTTAAGTTGCTATTGCAACTTGATGATGTACTTGGTTACCAAAAACCATCCTAAGAGAAATATAAATACAAACCAGAAAAAAAAAAAAAAGTACATTTATCTTTTTTTCTAAGGAACAGCGAGATCCCAATAGGTTTTCTAGACGTGAGACTCATTCTAACAGCATATCCATACTTAGTTGTATCAGGCAAAGTACTTAAAGGCATGCACAGAATATTTAGGTCTAAAATGCTCAAGAATTACAGGAGTCAAGAAAACAATCCTAGAATTCTGCTCTTTTTCAGTTTATTTCTTTAAACAGTGGGATGTGTAGAAGATGCTTACATTTTTATATGGTACCCAGATGGATTGATAACCACGAGGGGGAGGACAAAGCTAGAAGGATAAACTGAGAGATTAAGTTGTATAAGGCTTCAGAGGGGCTGTTTCTCAAAATAGGCTTTTAGCAAGAGTCTAACCTTTCAAAATTTTATATTCATAAAAAAATTCAAATTACAAAAATCTAATTAGGAAGGATATAACCTGATTTCTGTGAAGAACAAAATGGAATGATGTTCACAAGGGAAAGAACCTCCAGAGATATATTTTAAAGAGCTTCTCTCAGAAACATTAAAAAGGAAATAATTTAAAATCAGAGCTGAATAAAGTGTTCATAGTGAGACAAAGTCCAGGCAGAATTAAAAGAGTTAGAAAGGTGTGTACACCTACCTTAGGCACTGGTTTCCTGGACCAGGTTTTATTTACTGGTACATCCTCCCTCATCATTGAATAAAAGTGACTTTCTGTAAAAAAGTATAACAAAGAGCAGCTCCACTGATGCCAATATCTTGCCCAGATCTTCTCACTAGCACTGAGTAAAAGAAGGAAAGTGGAAGCAGTTTCTCTCCAAATCAATTTCTTTCTCGAGTCTTAAACATTTTAGCAATGTACTTTTGCCAGTATTAAGTTAAATGAATTTTGCAGAGGATAAGAAAAGATGTCAGCCCATTTTCTTTTTCAGCTTTTAGAAAAACAGTCCACCTTTTTTTTTTTTTTAAACAAATGTTTGTGTAGATGTTTTTGTTTCTTAAAAAGCTCTACTTAGCCATACTTCTATAATAAGCATTTTGGAAAGAAAAACAACACTGTGGAATTTCTATCAGACTGATATTCTGATATTCTCAACTAGCATTAAAATTTTCCTGTCTTATAGGGTCACTTATTGTGTGATTGCTCTTCCGATTTTCCTCTGCCGCTCCTGATGTTCCAGCTGAGGTTGGAAATGTGGCCAACTGCTCTTCTGGCTTTTTACCAAGGCAGGAGGCCTCACCACAGCCTAGAAGCAAGTTGACACCTGTCAACTGTCACACACTCTCGTCAAGGGGTTGTCTCCACAGAAAACACTTGTTCCCAACATCTTTTTTCAGCTCTCAGTGAATATGCCAAGAAATTAACAGACAGGACAAATGTATCACATAATTACAGTATTAATATTATGCAAGTGTGTAAGAGCTGGCCATTGTATGCATGCAAATAAGGCAGAGGAAATGCAGTCTTCAACAAAGAGCAAGCAAGATATGTTTTCAGACAAAATCTTGTTTAAAAAACATATATTGTGAAAGAGAGCATAGTATCATAGCTACATACGGAGGGCTCATAAGTCACATGTACTAATTCATCTGTTGTTACTTAAACGCTTTTTCTGTGAGCATGCAGGGGGGTTCCTGAGGCACGTCAATCAGCCTAGCAGAGCTTTCAGCATTTGAACATGGAGATTTGATGCAGGGCAATTACAGACGCACTGCAGCCCACGTACAGAGTTCTAAGCACAAAGCACGGGATCTTCAGACCCAGTCATGAACGTGTTTGTACATATAGAGAGCTTGAATTTCAATCCATGCATAGGCACAAGTTTTTCCTTGCCACTAACTGTGGGGGCGGGGGGGGGGGGGGGAAGCGCAGGCAAGCAAAACACTTTCCTTAAATTTACTAGAATTCAGGGTCAAACATCCTCTATGTCAGCTCCTCTTCTATCAAGAACAGAATGACTAGGTGTATAGTATTAGGAAGAAGTGTGGATGCTTTAGAGGAACATAGGTAGCCACATATGCTATGCACATGTTAATGAAGCTCCTAGTTGTACCTTCTATTTGCCATGTGCTTGGTGCTATGCAGGAATAACTGGATGGCTGTTTAGCCGCTCTTTGAACAGGTTCCCCTGCCAGCTACTCTGATTGTCAATTATTTCCCAATGTTTTTTAATAAGCTACTCAGGACCAAGCCATTAACACATTGCTTCTGTTGGCCAATAATTGCAATGGATGCCAAGTGCCAAGTCTGAGCTCAGCTGCATCTTCCACTACAGCACAGAGCCCAGCTTTGCTGGAAGCTGATTTATTGTCACTGGACAGGGGTACAGATCAGGCAATTGTCTCCACAGTCTGAGCCATCTCATCTGGGGCAACCACACAACATCTGAGAAAGGGTTTTGTGTCCAAACAATATACCTCTAAATCCCATTTCTCAAGATTTGTAACAGGTAATACTCACTTCCATTAATTGTATATTTTTTGCCTTTACTAATATCAGAAAAAAAACCCTAATCTACCCTCTCTTTGTCATGGACTTCAAAGCAGTGAACTTTTGATAATGGACCAAATCTACTTCCCTCCCTTCTGTTGCCAGTGTGGGTGTAAGCCAGAGGGTCTGATCCATGCTGAAGCTGTTGAATTGAAAGCTTGAGTGGGGATATAAAAATCACCATGTGGAATATGGAAACCCTTGTGAGTACGTGAAATTTAAAATACTCTGGAAGGTTATAATCCGGTTATTTTCTTCAGTAAATGCTTGAGGCAAAGTTAATTGGCCTGTCTAAATAATTTGACAATACAATTTTGTAGTCCTCGGAAATGCTCATGCAAATGTTTACTAGAGAGATTAAATTTACCAATAGATGCTTAATATTTACTGGTGCATGCAGAAGTCCTCAGGAAAGCCCATCAGATCTTAATCTTTGACATTCTAACAAGAACATTTCCTGCAAAAAAATAAACCAAACATATTCTAAAGGAGCAAAAAAATGTGGCATAAACAGTGTGGAGGAGGTTAGAACTAGAAAATAGCACCAGAATCAAAGTCCTGGCTTCCTAGAGGAACAGTCATTTACAAAATACTGAAGTGGACCATTTTTATTCCTATCTCTATTGTTTTTCTTTAGAAAGAAAATTTATCAGATACACTCCAGATAATTTGGTTGGCCTGGCTGGTCAGATATAGCCCGTCCATTTGTAATTAAAAGATCCATTAAACTCTTCATCAGTTTGTTGGGGTTTTTTGGGTTTTTTTGGGGTTTTTTTGGTTTTTTTTTTTACTTGTCTTAGAAAAACTTATTTGATAGACTACTGGAATACAGGAATGGATATATATCCATCTGTGCATTCAAATAATAGATTATACTCAAATATATCAAAACAATGCAATTCACTACAGCATGTTACCATCACAGTTTTTATTGGGTTTTGATATCTTGGATGCTAATTCTATGTTCTTTTAATGTTTATGTCTGTGCTTGTGGATCTGCAGCTGAGATACTCTGCTGTGAGAATTGCAGTGATTTATCTTTCCTTCTTCTGTGACCTGATGAGGAAGACTAGAGTGTTTTTCTTCAAAAAAACAATTTTACTTGGGCTTATTAAAGTTTTCTTTTACATTCTAGTTTACATTTCACCTTTAACAATGGAGGCTTATGAATGAGTTTGTTGTGCCTAAGCATAAAAATAGCTTAAAGAGACTTCTGTAATCTGGACTAAAGACTCTTCAGTTAGGGAATGGGCTCTGTCTTATTAATGCTCTATGTTTCATCCAGTCTGCATGCAAAAAAAAAAAGTCAGCTTCTCATAATAGTCACTTATGCAAAAAAGAAACAAATTAAAAATGTAAAAAGTGGTACGTTTTATAGCCTTCAGAAGTATTTTCATGAGCTGCACAGTGACTCATAGATCTATGTTTTAAAGCAATGGGTAGCCTGATCTATGAATTTTTAATGATTTGGAAAGTGCTCATAAACTAGTATCCCTGTCCTGTAATAGTTCATGGCGCGTTTCAAAGGGAGTGTAAGAGAGAAACTTGCTTAAAAGTATCTGCATCAGCACTGCCAGTAAAGTCAGAAGCTTTTCGTTCTGATGTCAAGCTCTGTGTATTGTTGTGTAAGATAACAGGTTTTTAGATTCCTGACACTGAAACACCCACAAGAGAATTTAATTCACCTAGTATCAAAATTGCTTGGAGATCTTGGGCACATGCAACCAGCTGAAGTTTAATGAGTTACATGTGTCAGATGAGCTGTGATAATTGTCCAGAAGCAGATGAAAGCTGAGCTGAGTCACTTATCACAGGCTACAAAACTACACGCCTACACAGTTAATGTGTCTCAAATGATGAGGGAGAATTTAAGCTTCAGTAACTTGTCTATTTAGCTGAGTCCAATCTGTACCAAAGGGTTTTTACATTAGGGCCTGTCCGGCAGTTCGTTCTACCAGATAGTACTAATCTGCACTGGTGATGACTAATAAATACAATAGCAGGGAAATGAGCTCTTTTCCCAAAGAGGGATGGGCAGATCTAGCCTCTTCCACTTGTATATGGCTAAGCTCAATGGCTGAGCCCATGCGAGGTTCTATCAATAATTAAGGCTACATAACGCTCCTTTGTTCTGTTTGTTTACCAGTTAGCCAAATTATATTTCTTTTACAAGTTGTTATCAATTATCAGGCATTCTGAGCCACTGGAGAGGAAATAAGTATTTCTTATTTTTAACAAGGAATAAACAAGTTACCTGTACATTCTTGTGATGAAACTTAGCTACTTTTCCAACAGTCTGTTGTTCTGAAGCATTGAGTAAACTAAAAAAGCTTACCTAGAATACTATCTGGTTATTTATCTTGAAGTAAACTGTATCAGACCTTATTAATGTGATATACTAGCCTTTCTCCATATATTATTACATGTTTCCTCAAAGTTCCCCTACAATTAGGCTCATGACATTAAACAACTTGTAAAGCAGAGAACTGATATACAGGATCATACAATCATAGAATGGTTCATTCTCAGAAAGATATGAACTTGGTCCATCTGCACTCGAGGCCCACTAAAACCACTATAAGTTGGCAAGGCTCTAAGGGCATGCTTAATACTACTAAAGCTGAAACAGCTTCATACCACAGTTTATTCATGTCTGCTGGTAGCATAGGTAGATCAAAGCTCAAATTTTCTTGCACTCTAATGTATAGAAACCTGTTGCAGAGGGGAATCCGTTGTCCTAAATTAGTAACTTTGACCTTGGTTTACAGTCACCCAACAATATTTAGGTGTCAGGGACTGAAGAGCCAACACTTGGAACAGGGATTCATCTAAGTCAACCAAGATGACATCCAGGTTGGCTCTGAAATGGTAAACTCTGGATGTGAGGGATACCAGAGTGGATTACGATCAGAGGATCATGTTGTGAGACCTCACATTTTCCCCTCCAACACCCCATGAACAAAAGGTTAAAGCTCTCAGATAGGAACCTGGAAGAATTTCCTTTTGTCTCATCTGGAACATTCACTTGTAACCATACACCTTGGATCAGTTGGACAATAAATTCATAACATATACACTATTACATGAGTGGCTTTCTAATGCTTGAGGTTAAAAGCCCAAAACAATCCTCTGTTGCATCAATAGTAGACTTCCCATCTCCAGGCTGTCCTAAGAATGACACGTTATCCACAGTATCAGATGCACAGATTGCACTTTCTCTCCTATGCACATCAGATTTTATAATCACTTTTTTCAACCCTAGATACCTTTTCAACCTTAGATATCTTTTGCCTCCCTGTTTTCAAACAGGAAGACCCATGGACTTATAGATCAACTTAGGCTAATGGATTACGAATCACAAAGGGAAGAAAAAGGTGGAAAAATGACACCTCCATCCCTGTTTTTTTCCAGCTCACTTTGGGTCCTGAGGAAAAGAGGCAGATGCTCTTCACTGACTCATTCCATTTCCCAAGCAGCTGGGATAAAGGAGAAGCAAATTGCGGCTCTCCTCAGATAACGGGGAAAGGAAGAGGAAAATTGTTCCATGACTTCCCTTGACTCATTATGAACTGGAAATCTCACATTGTGTCCCAAGACAGCACTAGAAAATGGGTTAGTCTAAATAGACTCTGCTTTTCTGCAGTTTATTCCAGCTCCATCATTTTCCACAAGGAGTCAAAGCACCTAGGCATTAAAATGCTGTTGTGTTTTCAGAGAAAAGAAGCTTGCAGACATTTCCAGGAAAATAGCAAAAATAAAATCTATTTCCTAGACATTTTTAAAGGTGTTTGAAGGAGGCATTAATGCATCCTTGGTTGATATATTGGGTCACAGTACGAAATAGCAAATTAATTCCATATCAGATAATACTTCTGCTTAGATTAATCCATTTGCATGTAATGTTTACCAAGAAAGATTAAGACCTTTGGAAATATTTATACTTTGTTTAGACATAGCAGATCATTAGCTACTTTATAAGTCAACACTCAAGGGCAGGGGGTGGGGGGGAAGTGCTGTAAGAAATATCACACTATCTAGAGATAATATGATGGAAAAAAACAAATCAAATGTGTGGAGATTCTTTTGTAATAATTCATACATATTTCTACATAGTTTGCATAATTTTGTCTTTTTCCTCCATTATTCCTCCGATGTTAAGGTAATAAATAAAAATACTGTTATCTGTAAACTCAGCAAGGTTTTACATATTTTTTTCTCAAAATCAGTTAAGGGAATACAGCAAAATTGGAACATTTTTGTGTCACTTAACAGCAGCCAATGAAAGATTATTTATTATTGAATTAAACCACAGTAAAGTTCAGCCCTGTTGACTTAGGTAAAAGCAAGGAATGGTCTGAAGATCTTACAATCCAACCAGACAAATGACTGAACACATTTACAGATAGAGAAGTGGAACAGAGAGGCACTTCAAGGTTAAAGATAAGTCTACAATAACCTTCACAGCATCACACTGCAAGACTTCCGTCCTTTCTACCTCCATGGATGGCCCAGGACCTTCCATACCAGAGTCTATTTCCCAGTATGAGCAGCAGTGTTATAGACCAGGGGGCTATTACTGGAAGCCCTCGCTGGATACATCTAACCTATAGATATTATGGCAATGACTGAACTGCATGAATATATCCATAACGTAGCACAGAACAGAGAAAAAGGCAGACAACTCAACCAAACAGTTCTTAGAGACACTGTGCAACTATTGAAGGCATTTGTCTCTTCAGGATCAACGTTTACAGAATGAAAAGTCTAGATTTCCCTAAGGAAATTTTTCCCCTTAAAAAGAATTAATCAAAACACTACTGTAATTATAGAAAAAAATTCACTAAATAAGAAAATCCCACCTACCATAGGAAGTTCTTTGACTATCTTATTAGCTACTCAAATTAACTGTGCATTGAACATATGGTAATGGTTTCAAACTGAAAAAAGGGTGGATTTAGATCAGATATTAGGAATAAAGTCTTCACTGTGAGGGTGGTAAGACACTGAGACAGGTTGTCCAGATAGGTTGTGCATGTTCCATCCATGGAAGTGTTCAAGACCAGGTTGGATGGGGCTTTGAGCAACCTGGTCTAGTGGGAGATGTGTCCCTGATTTCAGATATTTCTCTGCATTCCCTTCATCCTCCATGTTTCATTTTCTGTGAAGCATTGCCCTGTCTCCAAAGCAGAACATCTACCTTTAACTCTGCACGCATATTCTGAAGTTTCAGCACCATCTTTCTAAAGAACACAGCTGTTATTAGTAAAAGATAACTAGTACAGAAAGCAAATATTCTGCTGTTACCATAAGTCCAGCTCCAGGGAGTTTGCACTAAGAAAGAATGATTTGGCTCATTTATCTTTAATCCTTAGATGCGTAATTTTTGCCATCATTAAGCAGGATGCGGGAAGGGTAGTAACTGGTAGTTCAGAAATAAAGAGGGTTAACTTTAAAGCATATTGCTACTGTATAATGTATTGTTGTCACTTCATGAATACAGAATTTTTATTTCATAAATAATAATACGAAGCTCTTATGCAATGTTTTGCACCAGTAGAGTTCAAAGTGATTTATGAAAAAGCAAATAACAACTGAGGCTAACTCGGTTAGTTTGCTTAAAGGAAAGAAGTTTACCTTAAAATATAATAGTAAGATATAAATTAGAATTACAGCACTGAATTTGCACAGTTTTCCAGGCTTCTAGAAATTATATGTCAGTGTGACTAGGATTTTATGAAAGCTCCAGAAGCCAGCTTTCTACAGCTATAAAGGGCACTGCTAGCAGAGGAAACCATTTACAGGTGCATTTCTTACAAGCCATTTGTAGAATTTGCCCCCTCCCCTGAAATTTCTTGTGTTTCATCTTTTACAAGTGATAGAGCCTATCTGCGTGGAGGAGATTTAAGGGACAAAGGCATCAAGATCCTGACTGGAAGAAAAAGAAACTGCCATGAACACTTTGCAAGAAAGGGACAGTCATTAACATTAAGACTGATAGGCTCATAATTAACCAGTTTAGAAAAAAAAGCAACAGAAAGCGACTAACTTCTGCCTAAGTAAAAAGGATGTCTCAAAGAGCTAACTATGCTATAGTGGGTCTTTGCAAGAGTCATTGGAGAGCTGACAAAGCTTTTATATTTAACTTTTAGAGAGATGGAAGAGACAGATGAAAGGAAAAACACTGATGAGCTGATGAATGTGTTGGCAGGACAATAAGGGAAGGAAAAGAAGAAGTAATTGACCTAGAGAAGCAACTCTAGAAGTTAACGCTTAAACTCTGGGAACTCAACACAATTGCAATCAGGTTCATGTGAAGGGGTGGAGATTGCAGAGCAGCCTTCAGGGAGAAAAAGGGTTAACAATGAATGAAAGCATGTAATTGTGAAAATTGCATTTAGACTTGGGGTAAGGTCAAGGGACCTGGCATACCCGAGTCTCATCTGTTTCAGTAGGTCGTAGCCTGCTCCTATCTAGTGACCTACGAGGAGGTCCTGGGACATGGGAGAGACAGCTATGAGAGCAATAGTAAAATAAGTGCACCCAAATCTTTCTACCATATCCTATTCAGCTTGTTCTGCTTTTAAAGTCCATCAGTGTTTTCCTCACTCATTTCTCTTCTCTGACCTGCAGCTTCTCAGTCTGTCATTCAATGGACACACAAGTACTTCAGAAACAAAAAACAAGTATAAGACTAATCACCTAAACTCCCTCTGCATCATAAAGGTGTCTCCACTTCTTAACTTGCCACTGTCAGGATTTTGCATACATTTTTTACATAAACACACATATAGATATACGTATAATCACCTCTAGTTCCTACCTGGGTTTCATTACATCCTTGTAGACCTCACAGCCCTACCCTCATATTAAACTAATTTCACTCAGCCTGAAAGAAAAAGGGTGAGGTGAAGCGTGAGAGACTAAGGATGAACTGAGGAAGAATAGTCCTTTTGTTTTACTGGT
>JAVSBS010011136.1:42313-64996 GCA_033124195.1 Coracias cyanogaster
AAAGGAGTAATGGAGAAGAATGTTCAGAATGAACCCATCAGAAATTGTCAATAACAGAAGTTAAATGAGATTAAATTCCAAGATTATGGATCTTGATCAGTTTTTCCAATCATCTTGCATTTTCAATATTTAGAAGTAAGCTAATCTTCATTGTAAAACATGAGACAGCCTTAGCATGAAGCTCTACCTTGCTAGTCACAAGAGAATCCTGCTTGTTAGAAGAATGTCAAGTTCAAATCCAGGTAAAAAAAAAAAAAAAAAATCAGGAACTTTATCTATACACAGCTTAGTGTAAAAGCTCTTGAGAATAAAATGGAGTTTCAATATCAGTAAACTTGGGCATCTTCCAACAAAGGAAAAAAAAATTAAACTTCAACAAAACAGGTAGAAGTGGGCTGTTTTTATGATAGAGCACAGATCACCATAGAAATTCTTTTCCTTTTGATCCCTCTCTCTGATCTACGCATCTTTGGTTTCACGATTAAAGTATTGGACTGTAAAACAACTTTTCCCCTCCCATTCATTTATGTCCCTCTTTTCACATGTAAAATACTTTTTTTATCTTTTCAAATAGCCTATTTGAAGTGTTTGTGTCCAGCTATTCTGGGAGTTACTGAGACAGGAAATAGCTAAAGAAAATATTTTTTGAAAAGCACAGAAGTGCACAAGGGAAATCAGACCCTTCACAAATATTGATTTAATAAAAATTAAGTATTTTGGCCATACTCTCTGGAAACATATTGTGTCTCTGTTTTCTTTACTGTACAGGCTAAACATACTATCAGACCAAATTATTCATTAATAACTGTTCACTGAGTAACCTCACTGTCAATTTTTCTAGGTACTTGCAGAGACTACCAAAATTGTCATTCAGCCCATGCACATCTGACAGTATTATAAGATCATGATTACCCAATTTTCTCTCCATTTACTTTCAGTTTTATCCTAAGTGAATATTTTTAGGCTAATCAGTATCTGTGAAATCAAAGCAGCAACTCCCTCGCTCATCAACTCATGTAAGCCTTCACTTTCAGCATTTAACTGTGCTTATCAGAAGAACCACCTATATTTAATATAAGTCCAGGAATGTTTGCCATATGAGGGCAGAATATGCTGAGAAACTTTTTTTAAAAATACATGCAGCATTCAACAAAGAAGTAATCACAGAGCAATACAGTATATCACTAAATTTCCAACAAACAAAAAAATGATATAGAAAAGGATGTTTTCTTACATTGCCATTTATCAAAAAGTTCATTTATTAGCCATCAGAGAGACTGATGATATTCAATGGGAAGGAAGAACAGACACAGAGTAAATCCCCATTGTCACCGGACGTGTTGAGCAGGTGGTAAGTCCAAAGATATTAGAACTGTTCTGTTAATCATGACAAGTTATAAACAGTCTCAAGATTTCACTGAAGAGAGACTTGGTAAACTGAGGCAAATTAGACTGGGAATTTTTGTCAAGTAATGTTTTGGTCTGTGCCGCTTTTAAGTGAGAGAATATTTTTGATGTGTGCATCATTGTTGAGAATTGTCCTCAGAATTGAGCTCTCCTGTGAGTGATATAACCAAGATTAAAAAAAAAAAAAAAGTTCACTTGTTAAATTTATAGCTTTTGATCTTTAAACTCTTGTGAATATTTTAATGAAAACTTAAATATTTTGGTTGAAGCAAGACCCAAGTTAAAGAATGAGCTATCTGGCACTGTAAAACTTTCAATGCAGCAAAACAGCTATCAAAAATGAAGAAAAAAAAAAGTCACTGTTTGGACGTTGGCTTGTAAGACTTTGATAATGACTACATAATGGAAAATACTGAAAGCCATCACAGAACTGGACTTACGGGGGGCTGCTGACCCCATCTAACTGAGAAATCAAATGGAACTATATGACAGGATTATTTAGAGATCTGCATCTCTCTCTGTCTGCCCCCTCCACACCTTGGCATCTAAAGGTTTATGCCAGAAAAGACTCCACAGAAAATGGAGAATGTTTCTGTTGCCTGGTAGCAGTTCAGACTTAAAAGGCTCCATATAAACAATTAAAACCTTACAATATTTATACAAAATGAAATTATTCAAAGTTTCAGTATTAACCTGTCCTTTCTCTGGAGATTGTAATTTTTCCCCAGCAACTCTTTACAGTACAATTAAGTTGGTGGCAGCTCTGACTGGAGAGATCACGAGATGAATAATAGCATCAGTGCTGTGATAAATCTCAAGGTTTTGTGCTGAGCTGGTGGAATTAGCAGGGCAAATTGCAAGTCACAGATGTAAATGATCCGAGGAATCCCAGCCTGGCTCATGTAATGGCCTGTCAGTTTGCTGACTGTCTCTGCCTATGGAGATCCTTCATGGGGTACAAGGCATGTATCAGCTGAGGAGCTGGGGGATGTATTCCATATTTAGCCACCAACTCATTGCATGGCCTCAGGTGAGTTTGTCCACTTTTCTGCGCCTAAATTTCAGCTTTCGTCTTGTCAAATTAGTAAATTATTAACAATAGGCTCTTCCTCCTCCCCACTCTAAATCACTGAAGTCCTTTCGTGCATGAGGTCTTCATTACACCTTACATAAACATTCATAGTAACTGTCTCCCATTCACTGGTTAGCTTCCTACTTCATAAGCTTGTTTTAATATTGGTTTTTTTTTTTCACTTGGTGTGATTTACTGGCAAGACAGAAATGCACCCTTATCCAATCTCTTGGAAACATGTTTTCAGAAATAAATACTAGTATCCAGACAAGCATGTCTCCATGCTTGAGTGTCTTTTGGTGTTAGGACGTGTTTGTGTGGGGATGCTGGCTGCAGAAGTTTAACCCTGGCAGAAGGATCAAGTCAGGGCTGTTCTCATGACCCTCACTGGGACACCAAAACAGTGTGGTCAGTGCTGCGGTACCCAGCTATGACAGTCCTGAGTCTCCTGCGTGAATTTGGTGTGTTAACTACCTACAACTCCATTTTTTCTAGTTTCAAATAAAATATTTACCAAGTGAGTCCATGTTGGAGCTGGTGAAGATTGCTGTTGATAGCCCTGGAGCAACTGCCATGGGCTGAATGGAAACACTAAGAGCTCAACATCTTTCAAAATCTCAGAGCAGTTTGGATATAAATCCTGGTCATTCAGTTTTGGTCTCAGACCTCTTGTTACAGTCTTCTAGCACAGGCCAGATTGTGCAAATAAAAACTCCAGTTGGCATCAAGCCTCACTGCTGTTAGCAGTGGATCTGACAGCACACAGAGATCTAATTGCAGTGTTCGGACTGTGAAACACATGTCCTTGAAAAATCACTTGAAGAGCTACTCTCTGACTTCAAAAAGCTGCTTATACCCACAGCCTTTTATACTTCAAGAAGGTGCAAGAATGGGGCGAAAAGACAAGGTCTGATTTTACTCTGGTGACAGCATTTTTGTCTGGATTAAAGCTCAGGGAGTTCCTCTTATCTCCCCTCCATAGAAGTACAAGAATCAGAATGATACTCCTATTTGTGGCCTTATTAAAGTATTTGAGTAAATTCCTAAGATCTCATTTAATTTCAAATATATTGGTGAATGCCCTGTTCATACCATCAAGCCTGGTTTTGCAATCAACCTTTTACTCATCTCATGGGTTTTCAATCTTTTTATCAAATTACCTGATACAGCCACAACTTACTTAATATGACAGAAGGTAAGGTTGACTCAGTCTTTCAACATAAAGATCAAATCTGCATTTGCAAAATAAATCCAAAGCCCACCCAGATATTACGAGCTATGTTAGGCCACTCCAGATTTCCTATCAACTTCAACAGGCATGTCAGGATTTGGCTGTTCCTCATCACTTCTTTCAAAAGTAGACTTTTAGGTACAAAGCTTTGAGTCACACTAGCCAGATCCTTATTTCAAAGGTAATAAAAATCTTAATGTGCATAGCTCTGTATTACACAGGTTATTAGAATAAGGCAATAGGAGACAAACTGCAGAAGCTGTTTACATCCAGCTAAAACAATTCACATCATGCAACTGATGACATGAAATGATTTTACCTTCGTAAATGATGGATTAAAAAACCCAAACCTGTTAGTTTTAACTGTGCAAGAACCATCTGTCCCTTAGATAATGATAGAAGTCCCTTTCCCGACTTTCAGTACATTCTTGTAGAATATTAAAGATGTCTGTGTTTATTTTGGGCTAAGCATATTAGCTTGAGATACTCTTCGGACTTGCTGAGCAAATCATCATAGCTCATGTGATACCAATTCTGTGAACTACTTTATGATGGCTTAGGGCTCTTGCTAAGACCATTTTCCACATACAGCTGTTTCCTCATTTTATGAAAATAGTTCAATATTCCTTAAGTCCAACTTCTCCTTTTCTAGTGTATTTATTGAACCATCGAGATCTTTATAATTGCCATTATTGGCAAGGGGAAAGGATTTGTTCTAGTTGTTTATGTTCTGTTTATATTTGTTCAGTATTATCCAGAGCATTTATATCAAATTTTAATTTCTGTGTTCACCGGTGTTTTGTTCCTTTTATAAAGTTCCCAGTAAGTAATAACCTTTTGTGTGTTCTTTCTTCTCTACAAGATTTTTTGGGATTACTGTTAAATCCTAATACAGAAATCCCGTATCGTCACATGGGCTACAGCTTTATTGGTATGTTCTGTGGCAATTCTTTATTGAGCCCTACTGGCACTGAAAGTACCAGCAAATCTTCCTTTAAAGGAACCTCCCAAGTGCTGAGCAATCAGACCATCTATAAGTAGACCAAACATCTCCCATTAGGGGTTGTGCTCTCCCTCTTCCTCAGCTATGCATGAACTTAGAGCCCAAATGGTCATGCATTCTTATCAAGCTCAAAGCAGCCTCAAGGCTTAGGCTGATTCAAAT
Organism: Coracias cyanogaster; assembly: GCA_033124195.1. NCBI lineage: Eukaryota > Metazoa > Chordata > Aves > Coraciiformes > Coraciidae > Coracias > Coracias cyanogaster. The sequence continues at coordinate 47,189 of JAVSBS010011136.1, forward strand.
AAAAAAATTGGCTGGAGTCTGCTTTGGCTCAGGAGCTTCTCCAGGTTTCATCTTTAGGGTCAAGATTGCTTCTTTGCCCTGAGAGACACTGTTAGTACTTCAAAAAGGACAGCACAAACTGTGGAGGGAGTCTGGTACATGGCCAGCTTTGTAGTTTAAAAACCAGTAGGCTTGTCTTATGGGCATTCAGATTTTATCACTATGAAGCAGAATAAATCCCACATGTTTGCTCTCTTACCTAGTATTTTATATTTTGGTGAGATAAAACCACACACACAATACTTGCTAGTCAGGGTGGGCTTCACAATTGGCTATATTAGGCTAACAATATCAGCAAACATTTTGCATAAAGACTGTTAAACCAAGATAACTTGTCTTTGGAGTGGATGCTTTCTTCACCCACTTCATTGTGAATTGCTGTTCTGTTCACACAGGGCAGCAAGGGGCAGCGCATTCCCTTTGCTCAACACTGGTTAGCAATGAGAATGGGAATTTGCAGAAGGGCTGCACTGCCTCAATGGAGGGGGTTTTGTCAACTCAGTGCTGTGCAATTCCTTATATTGAGTTGATGCTTCAACAACCCCAGTCAATAAGACATTTTTAGAGAGCTTGTAGATAGTTAATGAGTTGACTCTCCTCAAACACACGGTTTGCAGTAAGCCTTTCTGCTCATTTCTTTATTGACGAGCACGGTAATGATACCTATTAAACTTCACTCAACCATCAGGTAATATGAACATATCCTTGCAGTTGGATACAGTCAGAAAGGCCAGGCACATTATTGCCACAGTACATGTGTTTTCTGAGACAATTAGCAGCCTCAAGTTGGTGTTAATCAGAAAGAAATAGGACCAAATTATCTCTTGCTTGAGCAGAGTTCTCTGAGGTATGATGTCCACATAAGGATTGTTTTGTAGGGTTTCATCGAAACCTTTATCTTTCTATTGGTAATTAGATCAGCCAGTCAATACTGAGGGTAAAAATTCTGATTGCTCTGAATAACTATCTTGACAAGCAAGAAAGTTAAAAATGGCAAGTGCCTTTTGCAAAGCACCTTATTCACCTCATGCCAGCCCAACAGCGAGAACTCAGGCTTTTAGCATGAAAACCTCTGTCAGTGTCCTTTGATGATTCCTGAATAGCAGCTAGCAGAAGCAAAGCAAATTGACAAAAACACCTTCAGTAGGAGATGATAAAAGTAGCAGGATAATAGTTGAAGCCTCAGAAGAATGGAAGCAAAGAGCAGTAAATAGAAGATGTAAGTACCCTGCACCTGTGAGCTACAGATACTAGTCAGAAGACAACTTGTTTCTGACAATATCTGGTTTTGAGTCACTTGCTGTTTTAACAGTATTCGGTTAACTCAGGAAGATGAGTTTAAAGAGTGAAATTCTGTTCCAGGAGTTTGAGGAGCTGTGCACTCACATGAAGCATACAAAATATGTGCTTTAAAAAGGGAATGAAAACGCACTGATATTTTCACCAATTAGACGGAATGGAAAATAATCTTAGGATTTGCTCAGCCAAAACTGTTTCTGAGACCTTATCATGACTGGCATATAAAATGAGGAAAGCCACACAGAAATACAATTGGCGCAGAATTAGCCCCTGACAAGGCAATTAGCACTTGCAAGGCAAAGGGACCCAGCCAATCTCAGCAGATCACAGGCTATAAATGCAATAGAAAAATCAAAATTACTCAGCGAAGAGGTTTAAGCTGAACAGGTATACAGGGGAAAGAGCTCATTAGGAGCAGCAGAAGGAACAACAAAAAAGCATCAATTGTCAAGTTCTTGGATTTCTAGATTTCTAGTGCTGCCAAGAGTCAGACAAAGCACAAATCCCCAAAACAGAAAAAATACCACACAGCTGGCTATCAAAAGGGTTAATGAAAAGATTAACTTCTTCCATCAGCTTTTGCAAAGCAAAAAGCACCTGCTATAATATGTTGTAAAGCAGCAGTTAGCGAAATTTTAGAAAGAGGGGTAGAGGTTTGGGGCACTTATTTTAGAGGAAACCAATAGAACAGAGATACTGCTCTGTAATGAATGTGGCATTTTTGGTGAAAAGCAGGGAACTGTTCATACAAGTGATTATTGGTTGGAGATTAAAAGTGTCTTGTCTGTGGGATGGTGTTGGATGCTGGTGCATGTGCCAGGATGGGGCCAGATGCCTCAGGCAATAGAAAACGATGAGCTGGAGCAGGGAGTACAAATTCTCACTAAAACACGAGACCTAAATGTATTTTTGAGGGAGAAATTTAGTAAAATATGCTGGCTGCTACGTGGATGAAAAGGGTGAGTTCATTAGAAAAGCAGAGGAATAAAACATCCTATGCAGAGATTAAGGACAGATTCCTAGAGCAGGCAGAGATCAGAGCTGAAAGAATTTGTGTGGCCCATGAACCACATGCCCCTCAGCTCTCCTGCTGCGATATGTTATCCGATCATAAGGAAAAAGGATGTAATTCTCTCTGAGTGAGAATGAAAATGTTTTAAGTGCTACACATCACTGGGGTTACAGATGGTATCACTAAAAGTAATTTTTAAAAAAAATACCAAATTTGCAGTAGCTATTTGTGCTATTTGGCACCTCCAGGCACTCAAGAAAGAAGCACAGCAATCAGTGTAATGCTAAGGAGAAGAAAAATATGCCAATAATTTAAGGTTGGGAAGAGCAGCTTTGGAAAAGGCCCGAACGGTTAAGCTTCAGCAACAATGTCAATTTTCCTGACAGTTGTCAAAATGCCCTTCAAACAGCATGGCAGCTTCTTATCATAGTTGATATCAGTCTCAATGCTTCAAAGATAAGCTGGGTGTTTGTGTGAATTGCTCACTTCACTGCCCTAAATACACAGAAACAGCAACAACGGATGCTATGTTGTGCCAGTTCAGCCACCATCATTTTATGCTGCTATGAGTTGCCTGATCACACAGGCCAGCACTGAACTCAGCAACATCCCCTCACAAGTCTTCTCTCAGACAGTCCTGCCATAGGTTCCTGTGGGCCCAGCTCCTCCGCTGCCCATAGTGGTGCCAGCATCGCCTCCTGAACATGATGGACAGAGATGGCTCCCACAGTGGCCCTTCACATGGAAGGATACCACTGAGAGAGCTCAGCAAGATGCAACCAGCCCCAACAGAAGCCACACCCAACAGGAAGCTCCTCCAACTGATCGGCTCCTGGTTGATATAGCCCTGGCCTCACCCACCACCACAACCATGACCACCTGGGTGAAAGTGGAGCCAGAGAGACACAGGTGGGCTAGGTTCTGCCTCTGGAACATGAAGCCAGTGGGGGAAACAAAACATTCTGCTAGGTTGTGACTCATTCACAGGTCAACTCCAACTCAGGGCCCACAGCTTAGGCCCCAGCACTTCAAACTATCACATATCTAATTCAGCCCATTGTCTGGAAGTTCCCAAGCAACACAACTATCCCAGCAGATCTGCGGAAGGTGAGCCCTGCAGGAGACAGGCTGAGCCAGCAGCACTGTCCTTTGGGCACTGTCTGGGCTGGGAAAGGTCCTGGGAGCTGGAAGGGCTCTGACAGAACTGATGCTGGAAGGAATGAGAGCTGACAGAGGGAGCATGCAAAGTACAGCTTGGTTTGGGGTTCACAACTCCACCACTGTGACACAGGACCGCCACAGGATACATCAAAAAGTGACTATGCTCCTGAGTGGCAGTTGGACAGGTTATCCAAGGTTTTCTGATGGTTACCTGAAGTTGTTTCACCAAACATATGTACAGTATAGTAGGTGAGGTCCTAAAAACTGCAAACCCCAAGGTGGACATAGAAGATGCTAAATTGTGTTTTCAACTAAGTCTGAGAAACAAACTTCAAGAAGCAGGGACAGCTGCACTGCAGGCACCATAAGCAAAACGAATGGAGTCTGTTAGTTACCTGACTGCAGCGTTGCTAATAAAAAAGCCACAAATCAGTACAAAACAAGGCAATATTAGAAAACACTTATAGACACTAACTTTCTGTATTTCATTACTTTTGGGTTTTATGAAGGTTATTGCTGTATTTTGCCTGAAAAAGAAGATAAAGAAGACTGTACCTTCTTAAAGGATTGTGCCCTAAGCCAGATGAAGGATGGCTGACATCTCCTAGTGGGTTTCTTCCTGGGAAACTGTGATCAGTGACAGCTTGCACACTGCATTTAAGAAGTGACTTCTAATCAGCTTAAGAGCTACCCAAAAATTTAGGAAATCTTCGGTACCAGAGAACTGATGGGATGAGGACACATCCCACATAGGAAATGTTTTCTCTTACCCTAGAAAACACAGCTGAACTGTACCTATGCGAAACAAGGCTTCCTCTAGGTCTCCTATATATAGTTTAGCTGATATTTTAAATGTTATTATTTACCCCAAACATTAAGACTTATGTTCCTAACAGTGAATTCTCATAAAGAAAATTACTCAGAATAATGCTGTGTAGGGTGTTACCTATGTAACCAGATTGAAGATCTAGCCATACATCACTGCAAGCCCCCATGTTCTCGTACTTATGTGGAGGATTTGCCTAATTCTCCAACAACCCAAGGGGTAAATGTGATTGAAAAATATATGCAGGAGTATAAATATAGGGCAGAATATGCAAGTCTTTAGGTATCTGGTATGTGTGCATTAAAAGCTTCTTTGAAGGAAAAAGAAAAAAAAGACAAAAACTGAAAAAACATTCATATCAACACAAGATCTGCTGATAACCACTGTCCTCCATGGTAGATGTATGATCCTTTCCAAGAGCATGGTGAGATACCAGGACAGTGCATGACTGAGAACACTGTATCTAACTGCAACCCAGCAGGAACTTAGGATACATAAATGTCCTTACCAAAAATCCCCACTTTCGGGGGTTTAAAAGTTTATAGAGTTCACTTTAAAAATTATAATGAGAACAGTAAGGATGCCAGGTGGTATTTTTCTTAGTATTAAGTTTAATTTGTATAAATCTAATAATTTGGTTTGCTCTTGCTCCACAGTTAGGCTCCACAGATAGGCTCAGAGATAAATTATGGAGAAGTTAACATGTTAAGACTTCAGTGCAGAGGATAGATCTTCCTTGGGAGTTTGTGCATCCAGAGCCAAAACCCACTGAATCTCTTTTTGCTGGCAAAATTACAACAAAATATATGCCTGTTTGCTTGTGTGCATTACTAGGTTAATAGTCCTGAATCATAAAGTAAAAAAAGATCCTGCAAAACACCATCTCCAGGTAGATAAAAATATGTAGGAAAAAATACAATAAAAATTCTTCCTGATAGCTTTGTCAATAGATATTTGGAAAAGTAAATGTGTATTTGTCACTCAAAAAAAAGACTGTGGGGTGAGGAGGAGGAAAAGGGTGAAAAAAGGTTTAATACTGCTAAAATAAATCTATGATATGTATCTAGCATCCTTGTTCCTTCGGTAAATCCTGAAGGCCTAACATACCTCCCCTTGCAAACTGATGAAAACAAAATAATTCCAACCTTTGGAACTTTTTAGATCCAAAAGGACTTTTTTTCCCTTTAATTGGGTGGCCAGAGTCCAAATTCTAAAGTCAGAGATTGCTTCCTTTTTGCACTTGTATAGATTAATGGATTATAAACAATATGATTGTTATTCTTTAGCCTGATTTCCCATTAACCTCAGATTTAATTAGCATATATCTTTTAGAAAGACACACAGACATGTAAGGCATTCGAGTAGTGATGATATTACTACTACTTATAATTAATAAAGTATTAGGAATACATCACTTAGTCAAATAGTATCTTATTTCCAGTTGATTTCTGTCTCAGACTTTCTGCTATCAGTTCTTGTTCCAAGCTTTGATTTTTACTTTAGAGACCCTACCTTCTGTGTAATAAGAGGTTGTAGGAGCTTCAGTCAGATGTTAAACATTGACCCTGACCTCATTTCTTTTTTAAGCCTGTGCCCATGTAAGTCTATCCCTCACAACACTGAGGTCGGTGTCAATGTGTGGTGTGCCAAGTGTGTGCTATCCTTGGTAGGAAAGATTTTCCTGCCAGATTTCTGCCTCGGCATGTAACTGCAGCTAAGCTGCTGCTTAACCTGCTCTGGAATGTAAGCACTGCACTATTATACTCATTGGATTGCCATCGGTCATTAAAATTCATTAGTAAATATAAATGTAGGTTATTTAGCAACTTCCCATGTAATTGATCCATAGTCTTTCTTGGGTATTTCCAGACTTATCCCTTGGGGGATTTAAAATTAAGTGTATAATTTATAATGGATAATTCATGACAAATTAATGCAGAGGAAATAAAAGCTGTTCATACATAAACTGTTGGTAAAAACCCAAGAGGCATGGAAGCACCATACAGGAAGCCAAAATTCAGAGCTACAGCCAAAACTCATCTGATGCTCTTTGCTGATCAAGAGGCAGGCTCCTTACAAGCAGAGGACATCGGCAGCTAGTCTCCACCACGGAACACTGTGGGTACAGGCAAAGCTGCTCCTTGACTGTGTTCCTCAGCTTTGCAAAACCTTCTTTCTCCAGAGACATAGGAAAGATCTATTTTAATAGCATCATTAAGGCTTCCACTGAATGTTAGAACTTACATAAGCAAGCTACAAAATTTGCTGCCACATGAATGTCTGTCTTTGGACAATTAATTCTGGTTTTGTGATACAACATTCTCCTTAAAAATATGCTGTTCTGAGGTACTTGTGCAAAGTACTATTGATGTTAACTGGGAGGGTTAACCAGAGAAATGGAACATGCTAGGTTCTAGGAAATAAAATATACAAGCTAAAATTAAAGATGCCTAAGTTACAAACACTGGATCTTTATAAAAGTAGCTGTGCAAAAAAAAAAAAAAAAAAACAAACATAATTTTCCTAGAATATCAAAGGCATTAAACTGACTGAGCTGGGGAAATAAATGCTTCTTTCCAGGAAATCCAATCCCTATTTCAGGATTAATATTAGCTGATAAATGTTCTTACCTTTAATATGTATTTGCTTATGTATTGGCAATAGCTTCCCTCCCTTAAACACAATGTAAACAGCAGTTTAACTTGGAGAAATTATAGTTTACAAGTCAACGCAGTATTTTCCATCATGAAAAAACAGATCAATGTAATTTTTTAATAGGACATAACAGGGTACCGACGTAGGATAACAACACATAGGTAAGGTTATTATAGATAACCATCATAGAAAGGGCAGAGTGATAAATAACTTCCTGGAATAAATTAGTAGCTAATTGAATGGTCACCCAAGGATGGCAAACTTGCTGTTGAATTGCAGTGGACTCTTTTTCAGCTTCAAGATGTTTGAGAGCATCTTCTGAATGCCCTGAACCTTGTTTTGAGTCTTTGGACACAGGATTAAAAAATAACTGGTTTACTTGGCTGTAATGAGGCAAAACAAATGAGCTCCTTTCAAAACACCTTGTCCCTGGTTAAGAGCTTGTGCTAACCTGAAGCAAAGCTCTACATTTTAGGGCTGTTGTTGCCTGAAACCCTGGCATTGAACTGCTTCCTATCTTCAGAACATGGATTATTCAGAAGCACCATCTCTACTACCACAGTTGCTTTAAGTCCTACTCCAAGACTATTTGGGGCATGAATAAGCTGGTAAACTGATCTATTGGGTGATGCGGGGGGAAAAAAAAAAAAAATTGTTCAGAAATCCAAAGGTCATAGAATAGTGATGAATATAGTCCAATGTTTCAGAAAAAAAATAAAAATTTTGAAGATCTTAAAGTTATGCTCACAATAACTAATCCCACATGTTCATCTTCATTCTGATAAATATTACAAACTGTATTTAGTGGAAGTCCCTGAAATATTTTCTTTCATGCCATGCATGATCAAAATCTTCACCACTTATTTTTTCCTGTATGCGCTTTTAAATTTTTTTTTACATGAGCAAAACATGTAAATTTTAGCCTATTTCTAGAAAATTCGACTGGGATTTCAAAGGAAACCACCACTTTCCTAGTGCAGATGTACTGACAGGTAGTCCACCCTGTCCTGCCTTGTTTCCTGATTTTGTATTTTCTCTCCATTACAGGCTTATAATTAAAAATTATTAATTAAAAATATATATTAATATTTTAAACGTCTAGAGCCTGATCTCTTGCTGCATTCACATTGTATAACATTAGTGCACTGTACACAGTGCTCTGATTTTAATTTTGGCCAACAGCTAGAAACCAGCTTACCATATCCTAAATAGCCTGTAGCTGGGTGCCAGGGAGTCATTACAGTACATCTATCTGACCAAGGATAGACAGATTTATTTGCAAATGAGTGACCCAAATTCAGACTGCATGGTTTGAGGGTCTGAAAAAGTTTGCAAGATAATTTGTTACTGTAATTGTCTGCAGCTTTCCAGATGCTTTTGTCCTGGAACATGCACAAAACAGAAGATCCCAAATAGATCAATAAAACTGTTTTGAGACACTTTGCTACTAGGAGGCAGAATGAAAAAATTAATTTAAGTCACTTTTGGAGAACACCTTTAATGAATGACTTTGGATTGAGGCCAGAGGCAAAGAAAAATATCATTACAGTCCTTCCTGCATACATCAAGGTAGAGCAGGTCTCTAATCACTATTGCATGTAAGGAAATTATAGAAGCTTTTGCATGGGTTGAGGGATGCCTTCCAGAATGCTCAGTCAGTATCCCAGGGAAGACACCCACTTCTCAGTGGCACACACCATGGAGATAACACTTTGTCTCACAGGCTTCCATTCACAGCAGGACTTTGTTCAAAAGTGCTGGTGGCCTCAGAAAAGAATTGTCTGAAAGCACAAACCCTCTCATTATCAAGTCAGGTTTACATTTCATTGACCAAAATCTGCAAGTTAATAGCTTGCAATATTAAATTTCTCCTGAGTGTTCTGACATCTGGTTACTGTGACCCTGTGAAGGGTTAACTGGTAAGATTCTTTTGCTTTGGTGATTACACTGCTGCAGATGAAGACTTGAGGCTCAGATATTACAGAGCCAGGGGGGACCTCAGAGTGCCAAGATGGTGACTTGCTTCTGTAGCATCAATGGCCTTCATCATAACAAGCAGGGAACAAAGAATGCACAGGAAAATAGTTCCTGTCTAGTGGAGTTTAATGCCAGAAAAGCAAAAGGGAAGATGAAGAGGCCTGAGGGATAAAAGTAGCTCTCATGTCCTTCCTTGGAGGTTATCAGGAATAATAAAAAACACCCTTTACAGGTGATTAGAAGTTATTCAACCCATGTGTACCCCAGACAATTATCCATCCTACTATCTGTATTTACTGTGGATCAGGAAAGGGTAAAAGACTGCATCAGAGCTCCAATATCAGTGTGAATAATTGATACTAAGATTTGTTGAAAATGAACAGTTTGACTGACCCACTTTTAGACCTCAGGGAAGCTTATCTCATGGAAAGAACTATTTTGAATTTATGACAACTTGTTTAAGAGCATAAGCATGCCTGCCAGCTCACCCTACCATGGATAAATTTATAGAAAATAATGCACAGTATAATGGTAGTATTCCCCAGGTATATTTGGCCTTCATTGATTTCAGCAGCAAAGGAAGTTCTATTTCTTAATAACCAGTAATTACATTAATATTGCTATAAACTTTTCCATATGAGGCCTGTAGGAAGATATCTGTATTTGTCCAAAATAGAGTCAGGGATTCACTTGTTGCTGGAGGTTTAAAACCCCCTCTAGAGCAGTCTTAAGTGGTCTGCGGACTATAAAGCAAGCCCTGAGCCACTAAGCCTCAGTCAAATACCCAATGTTAGGTGGAACCTGACTCAGACCCCGCTTACATGAGCCAGTTTTAGCTTTTCTGAATAAAACCTGGACTGCTCAGCTCTGTACCCTGCACTGTGGAAAGCAAAAAGAAACCATCATTTAACTGAAATAGTAAAAGCCAGTGCTTTGCAGGAGAATCTCAGTTTCCTAAATAATCACCTTTGGGAACCACTGTTTCATATTAATGAGCATCACTACAAACAAAGGGGCCTGAAAAACCATTTGAAAAAACCTCACAACTAAGAACTACTCAGCTTCTAGATGTTTTCTCCTGTGTAGCAGCATTAGCTCACAGAAGTTAGTGGGAGCACTAATGGAAGAATTTAGAAATGACCCAAAACATAAACATAAAATTTAGCCTGAAGGCAGACATGGTGTGTTTTGGGAAAGCACATCACTGGACCATAAAACATCAGTTGTGATGCTACACTGAGGGCAGGGCTAGAAGAGGGAAGTATCTGTGAATCTTTACTTACAGGAACATTGCGTAATTAGTCCCCCCCTTTGAATGTAACCTTTATTCCTTGAACACACTGAGAAGAGGAGATTATACCTCTGGCTCTCCTTTGAAACTAAGTGAAAATTCACCGTGATGGGGAAGTGACAGAAAAGCTTTTAGTCAAGTTCAGCTGACAACAAGATATATTTTTGTCCCGGTCTCTCCTAGCAAAGCCATTGAAATTCAGGTCACAGGATTGTTTTAGATCATATTGCGCCTGTTAGTTCTGGTGTTTAAACAAATTCTTCACAATCATGATGTACCTAGGTGAACATCAGCCATGCTACCAGCAAAGATTTAGCAGAGGAGAAGCAAGCTACAGCTCTTAGTGTATGATTCACTTCTCTAGGTTCTGAGGATGTTGCACATCATGTAGGATTCTGAATGGTAATACTAATTACAGCAGTGACTCTACCTGTTTAGTGGATTACCACAACCTAATGAGGCATCTTTCTGTGATTTAACTGATAAGCACCTTTCTTCCTAGCTGCACTTACTGCATTATAAATTCTTCTCATTGTGTACCCATTACCAGTGCTATTAAACTCAATAAACAATCCTGTCATGATGATAGCTTTACAGGAAGATATTGGTAGAAGTAGTGCAACTTTGTCGCTTATTTTTAGCAAGGAAAACACAATGGCAAAATATGCACTTACTCGCCTAACAGTTCTGTATAACTCCTTAGAGACTACTATAAGCATTAAATGCATACATGTTCAAAAAACTAGTTGACTTCTTCAGAATAATAGTTCCATAAAAGTTAAGATAGAAGAAATTAATAGCCTTAATTGGTACAGTACAATTCACATGAGAAGATAGCCTTTATTTAAGAGCTTAAGAACACTAAACCTAGTGCTTCTCCATTCATTACGGGTTAGAAAAAAAAGAGGAAGCTGACAAAGTGCACTTGGTGGTCAGTTCCAATTCTCCCTGCTGCAGAAACCTTCCACAAACTAAGGGCCATCAAGAAACAAGGTCAATTCTTCTGCCCCACCTTTATCCATAACATAAAACTGTTCTACAATTTCACTGCATTGAACTATGCTGTGCCTAAACTTCACAAATTCCCAGCTGAAATTCACCCTCAACCAATTCATTTCCATTTACCTTGGGAATTACCAAATAGAATAGAGGCTGTTCTCATCTCTTCACAGAAAATGTAAATCCACTTACCAGTCATGAGTTCCTGCAACACCTCATCTTGCACCATAGGCCAGCTTTCTCTATCCTTTCCCTGAGCTTGCCAGCTTCTACTGAAAATGTTGATGCAGGCAGCTATGTTTCTCTGTGGTAGAGCTTGTTCTCAATTAGCCTGAAGTGGATACTCAGATCACCTGTGCTCACCTCTTTTCAGGGTTAATAGCACAGGAGTTTTCTCTTAACGTTAAAAAAAAGAAGGGACTCCAGCTGATGCTAAAAAGAACCTGTTCAAAAATCAGAGTGAAACTATTTGCCATCAGAACAATTAACAGAAGAGTTGCACTGAAATTCTGGGGGAGGTTTGCCCAAGATAGAATTAGGAAAGAAACAAATTAAGAAGGAATAAATGACCCACTCCACTAACCCTGTTACTATGGGCATTTGCTTGACATAAGTGGGTTGGAAGCCTCAAAAGAATAAGGGTGGAAATAATTTTCTTCATATGCTGGCAGAAGTCTTTATACATTGAGCTGTATGGAGAGACCAAAAGCTTTTTTTCATTAAAATAGTCCTAAAATTGTAAGTTTTATTGGCATATGGAATTAAAATTATTTTCTAACAAATCACGTGCTTGTGAAATGGAATTCGTGCTTTCCAAACAAGCCTTAGAAATGTGACTTCTAGCCTTTTGTTTTATGAAATTATCTATTTGAAGATGCCAGCTCCAGTCTTTTGCACACTCATGGATACAGAGGCTGTTTGAAATTGCTTTATCTTTGTTGAACAATGCTCCAGATATGAATTCCAGCACATCCACTCTATAGACAAGCTCACACCTCTTAGATTAGAGTGACATTGTGACATTGCCGTACTGTTCTTTTCCCCTTCCTTTTTTACAGTGTTATATTGCTTTCAATAAGTACTCGCATCTGAATCTTTTATTGTGGCTTCAATCCATTGGACTGGAAATGAAGATGAAATGCAGTTCTGTATACACAAATACTCTGTAATGCTGATAAGAAATGATGTGCACAGAATACAGAGTGATAGAATAGTATTGTCTATTCAGCCTATCTGGTAAAGGAGATAGTTATTCAACAGTCTGTTGAGTAAAAATAATTCATTTGTAAACATCACCCTAAACAAAGTGGGAACTCTCTTCTCCTAATGACCTTAATAGAAGGAATTGAATACAAGGCTCAAGGAGATTTTTGACAATAAAATGATTTCTGGGAGCCTTCAGTCACTTTGTGTGTCCAGCAAGGGGCAATGGGCGAGGCTGTTGGGACTAATAAATAAAACATTCTCTAGTTTAGATCTCTTCCAGCAATTATGTGATGGGCATGTATCTTAATTCGCATCTCTTCACTCTTAATCTCTGGTGTCAGAAAGTCACTTTGAGAGAGTGATGCTAACCGAAATAGTGGTGATACTGGCCTTTGCTATGATCCTTAGATAAATGCTTCCTGGGACAGCAGATCAGTGTCTTCTTTATTTCACAGATTGCTTCCATCCTGCTGTTGGGTTGGACTGGATGATCTTACAGGTCTTTTCCAACCTTAATGATTCTATGATTCCGTGCTGCAAGTGACCACACATCAAAAAGCTGGAGGATAGAAATAGGCTTCTAACAGCAGTAATGCCAGCAATGCAGAACAAGGGGATTTAGAACAAATTATTTTTGAAAGCTTTTGTATTTCACTGAGTAGCACTAACAACACAGTTTCATTAGACTGTGGTCTGAAGAGGAACAACTTTATTCGGTATGCTCTGTCTCTTCTTGAAGCAGCTACATCAGGATTCATATTGTCTTAAATGGATGACAAACCAATACCTGTGCCAGGCTGATGATGTTTGATGACAGGATAAACTAAGAAGTTTTTATATCTCAGAACATTCTTAGAAGTGATGCATTAGCCTGCTGTGAGTGTAACTGGTTTGGTAGGCTGCCTTCGGAAGGCATCAACAAGGAAGTGAGACTGTTTCTGAGACGTTTATCTCCAAACCACACTTGTAAAAGTGCACTCACCAGGCACTCACAGCATCTCAGAGATCTGTCATGCATTTTCTCCACCTATAACATCAAAAATGTGAAGAATAGAAGTCTGCTTCTGCCCCAGCTGTGGATCCGGATAAGAATTCCCTTGAGCAAAAGTGCATTTGGACATTTCTCTTTACTTATTACCCTTCCTCTCTGCAATAGTAAGAACTGTAAAAGCCACTTCTGAGAAGTGCCCTGTGGCTTGAGAGGGAGAGGTTTTGTGTCTCAGACGATGGCAACCTCAGCTTTGCTGTTGGAGCTTGTTTTGATTCAGTTGGGCAATTCTGTAATGATATCTAGTCCCTTAAGAGTTGCATTCCAGGTTGTAAGTAAATGTTTTTTATAATATATAAGTGCATTAATTAGACTTGGAAGCTCATAAATATTGAAGCTCATGAATATTAGCTCCAAATACAAAAGCTCCCACTCTGGCAGAAGTGTCTGTGTAAGGGATTAAGCTGGGGCAGGTTATTATACATATGTAGTTCATTCTAAATATTCCAACCTGTTTTATTTCAGTGGTTTTATGTTATTAATTTATGTTTAACCCTGGTATGACTACTGCTACTCAGAGGTCTCAATTTCTCCATTTGTTATTTGTATGAAGTGCAGGTCTTCCAGATTTTTCTACTCCTGAGGTTTTCCAAGGTGTAAATCTAAACATAGTGTTTCCTTATATGGCCTTGCTTAGGGCAGCAGCAGGGGCTGGTGGGGAAGAGAGACTTTATTTTCCCACTCAAAGTGCAGATCTGGACAGGTTTCATGCTGCTTGGGCAGATATTTCTGCATGCTGGGTGCCTGGAGAACAGCACTGCATCACTCAGCCTAGGAGGGACAGGGAAGTGCAGGGCAGCCCCAGGCTGCAGTGTCTGTGACCCTGTGAGCTATCTCATTGGCATCGACCTACGTATGCAGACCCCTTAATGTCAGCCAGTTTATTTCATTTACATCAGAGAGTGAAAGTTAACCCAGATAGCCAATCCCAAAGTAACTTCTGGCTGCTTTCCATGAGTGTGGAAAGAAGAGTTGCAAATGTGAGGTCAAACCATTCCAGTCTATGAATTAAATCAGTGCCCCAAAGGAAGGGTGTCTCGTGTGTGTGTCAGGCTGACTAAAGCTGTGACTGCATACAAAGGCAGTTTTCAAACAGGAACAAGAGAATATACAGCAAAACAACAAAAATCCTCTCATTTAATCCTCTAATTAATGTAGAGAAGATGGAAGAGGGAGGGAAGGGAGACAGAGAGACAGACACCAGCCAGGAGGAGGTATGTGCAGATGTCAGCAAACACTTCTTTTCCCCTTCCCTTTGTCAGTAGAGTAGCTGCTCTGGAGATGAGAGGAATAAGGGACCTGAAGGAACACAGAGGACATGGCTGAGGACATGTAATTAAGAAGCACAGGTATACCTGTGAATAAGAGGCCAAATAAAAGCAAGCCATATATAAACATTGGAATAAAAACCAGAGCCTCCTTGTGCCTGGCCCCACCTACTCCTGGAAATAAACTTGCTTCAGACTATGTGAATAGAGTCTTCATATCAAGTGTTAAATTCTAGTAGGGCAGCAGAATAACAGAGAACACCTGTAAAGCTGCCAGGGAAATGACGAGATTTTTTGGAGAGCTAACAGAGAATCTCTGTCCAAAGGTTTAAGGTTTACGAAGCTGGTTGAATTGCACTTCATGCTTGACATTCTGCAATACTCATGAACTAGTCGAATGCATCACTGTGTTGTTTTTATCAAGTCCAAGCACAAAGTGAGGATTTTCTATTTCATGCCCCGTTCATACCTTGCTACACAGATTGCATAATGTGGGCTATCCCCAGGTACTTGGCTTTCCCTTTAGAAAGATTTGTCAGAAGCTGGCAGCACAGTAACGATGGGCAGATCTTTACTTCTGTAACTTCAGCATCCATCTGAGGATGGATACAGCTCTGAGGTTTTTAATATAGTTATCTGAGTTCAAACAAGATCCAAGTCTGGCTTGGATGGTCTGAAAGCTGATTTCTTGGCTATCTCTGCAAGTTTAAGCAAAAATCCTGTAGCACTCAGCTAACGTGCCAAGCATCTGTAAAAGGAATCCCAGTTCAATTCAGCGTATCAGGAATTATCCGCCCAATGTTGTCATTTTAATGGATACATTTTGAGCCAGTTTTAACTTAATGGCAAAAGGATAACACTTTCTCTCTGTTCAAAGCACTTTCCTGGGCAGGGAGTGATTTGCACACTTGAAGAACAGGAGTTCTCTGTATCATAAACTGTATGAAACTGGGTGTATCCTACTAGAAACTTCTAATTTAGTTTTAGCCGCTTAGGAATGTGATGTAGAAATTCAGTTTGCTAGATGAGTATGGAGCGTACTCTAAGATAGTAGATGAGCTTATATACCTTGTAAGGACAGGAAATAGTAATATGGAAAATACCTACAAGTTATGCCTATGGGTGTTGTTCCTAACTGTTCAACCACATGGTCCTGCTTAGCAATTTTATGATACACTTTAAATGGTGGGAATAAAAATTTTGTATTTAAAATAGAGTCAATTAAATTAACTGATTTGAAACTGTTTCTAATTGATCTTTATGTTGTGTCTAACCCCCTAGCTAGACTATTTTTTATACAATTTTGTTCTTTTTGGCTTAAAGCAGGTGAGCATGGCCTTGAATTTTATTTTAAAGCATTACCTAAAATTTAACAATCTTATTGAATGTATAGGTACAAAGAATATTTGATCAATATGATCTTTTGCTTTTTCCGCATAAAACTGAATTTTGCAAAGTTTGTTAATTTTTATATGCTTGATTTTTAGATTTCATTTATACTGTTCAGAATTTTTCAAAGTGTTCTTAATAGAGGGAGCTGCCTATATGTATGTTTGCCTTTCAGAAAGAATTGAGAAAAAAAATCAGAGAAAATCACTGGAACAGCTGGAAAGGAAGCTTAGACTCTTTGATCAATGAGAATTCTGGAGAAAAATAGGAATTGTACAGCATTTTCTCTTGCAAGAAAGAAATTATCTGATTGACAACCACTCAGGAAGCTTTTAAACCTCTCCATTATACAGATGGACACTGAAGGTTGTCCTGCCCTGTTAAAATGGTAACTGTGAATCTCTTGACTGTCCCTCCCAAGACAAATGTTTAGGCACAGAAACCCTGAAACTTTATGTTCTTTAGAGCACACCCACAGCACGGGACTACTGCAATGCAACATGGATGTCTGGAAAGGAATGACAGGCTCTCCTTTTCATATTTAAGTTGATGAGAGTTTACTGGAAGTAACATCTAGGGTATAGTGAGGGAAGACTGAAAAATCTCAAATTTTTCTATGACAAGAAGAGCATTACTGTGAAGGAACTCCATGCAATACAGGAGCATTTGCACTGGTGTCACAAAGAGCAGAATTTCTGTTTTCTTTCTGTGGATTAATATAAACAGAGTGTAACTCTTCAGTACAGAACCTGTACTGGCTTTGTCCCAGCTGGCACAGAACTCCTGGAAGCAGTAACACTGGTGAGCAGGTAATACAGAAATTTTATAAGCATTGATACCTATTGTTTGTGGCAATTCTGAACATGTTCTGAACATCAAAAGCAACAGAAGTGTTTAACCTTTTCACTCCCACCATCCTGATGCTGCTGTGTCCAAGACTTTTCCCCTTCTGTTAGGTCAGTTTTCTGACTCAGAAAAAAAAAAATCTCAACAGTTTTCTAACGTGGGAGAGATATATTTTATCACAAGAAAACAACATTGCAGAGAAATTAGTTGCAATGTTTTGCTAATTATACTCCTAAAAAAGTAAGAGTGAGAGCAAAAACTATGTGAAGGCTTTATTCCATCTTTTGGAAGTGATGTGCTTAGGGATCCAGTGCAGTTCCACTCAAGTCAATGGAATTTTAGTACCATGAAAGAAAAATAAGGTTTTCTTTTTTTTCCCCCCTAACCCATAGCACAGTATTTTTTTTTTTTACATGGAAAAAAGGAAGGAAAATGAGGTTCTCTTTTTACATTAATATAAAGAACTTGATGTATGCACAGGGAGAGAATAAAGGGCCAAATCAGACTAAATTGTACACAACAAAATCTGAGAATGAATCAGAATAAATGCTCCAGCTCTATCACAGAATCACAGAATGTTAGGGGTTGGAAGGGACCTCTGGAGATCATCAAGTCCAACCCCCCTGCCAGAGCAGCACCATAGAACCTAGGGCGAGTTACACAGGAATGCATCCAGATGCATCTTGAAAGTCTCCAGAGAAGGAGACTCCACAATCTCTCTGGGGAGCCCATTCCAGTGCTCTGTAACCCTCACAGTAAAGAAGTTCCTCCTCATGTTGAGGTGGAACTTCC
>JAVSBS010011136.1:65096-77286 GCA_033124195.1 Coracias cyanogaster
GCTTTCTTGGCCACAAGGGCACATTGCTGTCCCATGGATAACTTCTTGTCCACCAGGACTCCAAGGTCCTTCTCCACAGAGCTGCTCTCTAGCAGATTGCCTCCTAACCTGTACTGGTACTTGTCGAACCTCATTAGGTTCCTCTTTGCCCAGCTCTCCAGGTCATGCTGAATGGCTGCACAGCCTTCGGGTGTATCAGCCAAACCTCTTAGTTTTGTATCATCAGCAAACTTGCTGAGAAGACGCTCTGTCCCTTCATTGAGGTTGTCAATGAAGATGTTGAACATTCCTAACACATTGCCTGAGATGTGTGTTCACCCTGGGGACACTTTGCTCCCTTGTTCACAATCTCATGCTTCCCTTGGTTTCAGGATATTTCTGCTGTGTTTGATTAGATTTTGTTATCCATTTCAGGTTTAACCACATTTGTTATTAAATATGGCTCTCCTAGTACTATTCAAGATATGGAACATGACATATGAAAGGGACCCGTTCCAGTTTAGCTGGTTAAATATTTCTAAATTTCAACCTTGCAGACTTATACTGTACATTTTCCTGGATGAAAGTTGGATAGCATATTTTGGTTAAAGGAGGAATGCTGTCCCATTTTAGTGGTATCAGTAATGAATTTTGGAACCACTGTTGTTTATCAATGACGCAGTCACGTGAGGGCTTGTGATTTTAATACTCCATGTGGTTTAGTAACAGAACAGACTAGGTAACTTTTATTCTTCTCAAAAAAAAAAATGTAACACGCAGCTGTACAAACCCACATTCAGGTGTTGTTTTATTGGTGCGTTACAACATTACATTTCCTTCACATTGAGAAAGCGTGAGATTAAAATACATTGATCCACAAAAATGCCTTCCCTGCGCTGACTTTCCACTGGTAATTATGGTGCCTACAGATCCCTCCATAAGTTTCATTTCATTAAGTCTTTCATAGTTTAAATTACATTTTAATCAAAGCTTTTACACTGTCTATTTTATGACTTTCAATTTAATTATTCCCATTAAAATATTATTCTTTACTGCTTTGTGAAGTTCACCAATTACTCTTGCAATGTAAGTATTTATTCTACATTATACTTCATATTACAATCTTTTAACAGCCAATACCCACTTGAGGGCTGTATAAGCTTTCCCCATCCAAAAGAAGATAGATTGTTTGTATCAAAAGCCATTAAAATACTGGGAATGTGTACAGCACAGTAAGGAGGCCCCACTCATTTTTGAGAATATGCCAGATCTATATAAAAACATGCAAAATGCTCTATGGATTAGTATTAAACTTTAATTTTGATTTAAGGTTTGTTTTTTTTTTTTAACATTTGCATATAACCTGGAAGACTAGGGTTCCTGCTGAAAGAAAAAGCTAATGGCTAAGCCCTATACAATGTAAAGACATGATACCCTTACTCTAGGGCTTTCATTAATCCTCCCATATGAAGTAATACAAAATGATATTCCTGTTACAGAATTCTGTTGGATGGTTTAAAAACTTTCTAGAAAGATTAAACCTCCACTATATTGTGTGGATTTCTAAAATAAGACCTCAGGTACACCAGAGGAGTGTTTTGTCAAATCCAGTGCAAATGCAATGCCAGAAGAGTTTTGCCTTGCTGATGCTATTTTTGTGAACCAGCATAGGTATACCAGCAAAACCACAGTTATGTCTGGGAAACTGTCTCTGATCTAGAGCTCAGAATACCATAACTGTCAGTAAAAAATCCTACCTCCAACTGACACAGTCAAACCGGTATCAGTTTTACAAACAGATCAAGCCTAATTTCTACAAAACCCTCCTGGGTTCATGCCTTTTGCATCCTGCTCCTTAATTTCAGTTCCTATTTATAGTTATTTCCACATATGTAAGTTTATACATATTAAGGTTGCATCCTCTTGCACACAATTATGGCATTTAATTTTAAAGGGATTCTAATTTACTTGATTTCTATAAAAATTTAAGTGTTGCCAATCATGAAGTAGCTCTTCTCAAAAAAATCTACAAAGCTTACCTTAGAGACAAGTAAATGACAAGCCTTACATAAAGACATTGAGCTGTTTGAACCACAAAATGCCTACAAGGCCAATACATATTCCAACAGGAACACATAAATTAGAATTATGGCAGCAGTCTCTTCCAGTATAAAGCACCGCAATAATGGTCGTTGATCAACGCTATCTTGATTGCTTTAACCAGCAGCTCTGGCTAAGAAATGTTCAACTGCCAACATGTGGTCTGGAACATTTGCCTGCATTTTCACAAGATATCCAAGAAAAAATAATTCTGGAATCTGACATTCTGCCATCCAAAGGTACATCATTTCACAGGAATGTGATGTATACTGCATAGTGCATACATAACAAAACAGGATCCTACCAATAATAAATTAACTAAATCCACACACTTAGGAATCTTCTCCATATCAACAGCGTTTTGATTTCAGGTGAGTTTTTAATTAAGGTTCTAAACCAACCTTCGCAAACACCACGCTCAAGAACATGATGAGCTGAAAATGTGGAATGGGTCTAGTGTAAAACTGCCTCCAGCATTCCTCTGGGTATGTTACATCTGGATATGTGCTGAAGACCACCACAAGCATTCACGGTTGTGTGCCCAAAGTCACAAATGAAAATCTTTGCATTTCTTTAGATCACTAATGCTGCAGTGAGTCACTACACAAGAATGAACATGGCACACCAAGATTCACAAAAACATTATGTTTCTTTATCCTCACAGGTTTAGGACTTCTAAAAATTCATTTTAAAGACTTCAGCTGGTTGAATGTCATGGGTGTTCTTTTCTTTCATTTTGTTTTGACAGTAATTACTGCAAGAGCTGTCAAAAAATTGCTAATTATGTAATACTAAGTTTCTAATCCATTTTATGAACATATATGTTATTGTAGACTGGTAATTTTAACAGTGTGGAATTTCTTGAATGTTAGAGTCATCCTGTGGAACTACTAATGCACAAGGCTCTGCTCTTACAAACACTTGACCATTCATACCTTTCAGCTGCTTGATCATTAGTAGCTCAGAATTACCTTGTTGCAACTTGGCAATTAATATGAAGTTCTACCAGGATGTGGAGATTTTTTTAATGTTAGATGGCAACAAGATAAACGCAAGGATGATGTCCTAACTTATCAAATTATATAAAGAAATGGCTGACCAAAACAGATGCTGAACATCTGATGAAAAGTGCTGTGTGTACTCATCACCCATCAAAATTAATGAGTGCTGAAGACGACCAGAACTTTGTAGGAGATAGTACTTCAGAAATTCTGTTTCCAGATCTACTGGAAACAACATCTCAACCACATCTTCTTAAAATTACTCTCTTAACCATTCTCCATGTGGGATTGTTTTATTAATGTTATTTCCCCTTCCATCAGGTAGTCTATCTGCTTGCGGCAGACAAAAAACAGGTAATTCAGCAAGTCAATATGAACTGAAAATTTAAAAGTATGATGATATTGTGGCATTAAAGACAATATTTAATTTCTCTTTATAAAATGGAAAGAAACAAATGAAAAAACATGTACAGTAAGAAACACTGTGTTAAGAGACCAGTTTAGAGGAAATGTGAGAAGGCTAAAAGTTCATTCTGCACATTTCTTGAAGTCATACAGGACCTTCAGTTATTCCCTCTAGAGGCAGGCCAGTAGCATTGTCTGCTGTAGGTCTCTCTTCTTTCTTCACAGAGTTCTGATCTAGCAGGCTGACATAAGATTTGTGACAAGCTGTATTACCCAAAGGAGGGTAGTGTTGTCTGTAGCAAATATAAGCAAAAATGAGGCCAATGATCCCTCCAACGAAAGCATCTAGATAAGAAAAGCAACAAAACCAGAAGCATGTTACCATGGAAAGGTTACCCAGTAGTGACAACTGTAAATAAAAGACATTTTTTTGACCTGGAAGCGTATAACTCAGAAAATGTGAACTTCACATTTTCATAAAGAATATGGAGCTGAATACCACAATCACGTAGGACACGTAAAATCAGTATTTTGCTGGGGACGTCTCCAACAGTTTGAATACCCAACATGTAGACAGTTGTCTATGGTCAGGAGATGAACAAGGGGAATACAACAGCCTCTATGGGGCATTAAATATTTATGATGTTCCAGCTCACTGTTGACTAACATCAACCAGATGTTAGTCAACATCAGCAGGTTCACTAGATCAACCTGATCTAGTTAGAGATGTCCCTGCTGACTGCAGGGGAGCTAGACTAGATGAACTTTGAAGGCCCCTTCCAACCCAATGCATTCTATGATTTGTGGGTAGGCAATCCACATATCTTCTTCCAGTTTGCCATGATTTACAATGACCACCACAAGGTTTTCTGTGTATGAATAATACAGTTGATCTTTGCTGTGTTTGGTGCATCAAGAGCTCTCCTCTTGACAGATACACCTCAAACCATTGCACTGGCTACAGTCTGCTCCTTGTCTCTGCCCAAGTGCCCCCAGGAAAGGTGGCAGCCAAGTGCCAGATCTACTCTTGACTGTTTTGTATTCCAGAAGGCATACTCTAATGCAGACATGGAGCAGGTAGGATATAAGATGGAAAATTATCTTGCTTCAGTAAGTGGGCCACTGTAGCTAGAACAATGTATTTCACTTGCAGCTCCTGAAAGGCCCTTGAGAAAGACAGTGGTCAAGAGCAGTATCAAGCTGGGTGAATTCTTCCTAAAAGCACCTGAAAGGACACAGACTAAGCGTGCCTGTTAACTGATTTAACACCTTTTGATACCTTTCCTTGATGCTTTTTACTACCCCATGCTCCTACCAGAAAATAAGATAAAATAAGGCTGTTGTATGAGATATTTGCAGCTCTCACATGTGAGCCGCATAGTACCTAAAGGGTAAGAGGATTTGTTCTGTTGTCAAGTTCTCCTTGCATTTTACTAATATACTCGCCTGATCTTGTGTTTCATTTTCAAGGAACTAGAGCAGACTTTCACTGAAAATACATGCTGACTTTGAAAGCCCTGGATTTGAACACAAACAGTAACGGAAGTGAGAGAAAAGGCTCTGGGTAGAATATGACTTGATGCTATGTTTTATTTTAACAAGATTTACTAAGCACCATATCATCTGTGTATATCTATGTTTCCGAATTTTACTTCTACTTACAAAGAAACCACAGTGTAATAAAAATGGCGAATCACTGAGTTTAATGACAAATAAGGGTAAATCAATACAAATTATTTTTGT
Organism: Coracias cyanogaster; assembly: GCA_033124195.1. NCBI lineage: Eukaryota > Metazoa > Chordata > Aves > Coraciiformes > Coraciidae > Coracias > Coracias cyanogaster. The sequence continues at coordinate 70,325 of JAVSBS010011136.1, forward strand.
CTAAAATACTTAAATACAGATTGAATGCCCTAGTTTGTCAGTCTAGTATATATTAGAACAAAGGGCACATGGTTCAATTTTCAGTGGGTGATAAATAGCTTGTAATCATTGGAGGGGTGAGATTCTGAAGAGCATTTTAACAGGAATAGCTAGGGGAAAAAAAAAACCTGAAAAATTTAATATTGAGATGGATAAATTTAAGAAATGTCATTAAAAGTCACAATTGTCTGGGAGGAAGGTGACTAGACGGAATGACCTAGGAGATCCCTTCTAATCCTATGTTCTCCATGCAGAAGGATGGAACAAATCCATCACAAGGAAATTTAACAGAGACTCAAGTAAGATTTTTAAAAGATGATTGTGTGTCTACACAGTATTTGTAAGCAAACAGAAGCTTATCCAACCTGCACTGGAAGCTGAGTGATTTTGTACCATTCAGACTGTCCCTATCAAACTCTCATGGTACTAAAGGGACCAAGGGCAAGAATTTTCACTATGGTATACTATTACAGCATCAATCCAGTTGTAAAAACTTGCCTGGATTATTTCTTTCAAAACCACTTATATGCAAACTACGCCTCAGTTTGGGTACCACAGCAATACAAACTCACTGCATGTTTCATGCCAACAATTTCTAGCTTGCTGACCTTGACTGGGGGTAATGAGCAAATGCACAGGCAGATATTCTGCCTCCTGTTTTTGAAGACTAGAATTCTGTGTTTTATTGGAGCTCATGATAGTCACTGATTCCTTTTTTGTTGTTGTTTTCTTTGTTTGTTTAGGTTTTTTGTTTGTTTTTCCTTTGCCCATAAAGGGAAAATAATATTCTTTCAGTCTCATTGTTTATCTTTCTTTCACACAAAATTTCCACTTCATGAGTAAATTAACATTTTCAGCGTTATAAGCCTATACAGGGATCTAGGTAGGGACTTAAAAACAGTCAAGACATTCAGGATTCATAATGAAATACCCTAACACTCACCAATACCAACACTAAGATCTTGAATATTACATTCTCCAGCCAAATTAAAGGGAGTACACGAAGTATAATATTAACATTCTGAGCCCACTCAATGGCTTTTTAAAGGATACCGTACTCCATCTTTCACCTACAGTATGCTAAGTCTTCGATATTATATTCATGGTCCTTCTTCATTCCCCACAACATAGTTAAGACACTATCACAAAGACACTGTAAGTAATTTAACACAATTAGTTGACTCTACGAGCAAAAAAAGGCAAGGCCTGAGCTTCTCTGCTGTATATTACAGAGTGAACTAGTCTCTCTGTTGAGAATGCAGTTCTTTCAGGTAAAAGCATCTGTCATCTGCAGGATAATGTCTGCCAGCACTGTTCTTAGCTTGGGAAGAGCTAAGTCTTCAGCTCCATTGCCTTAAACTTCAAAGACAAAACCAGAAGCAGCTGTAATGGACAGTCAAAACCCCTTGGGTGTTATTTTTCTTCTATCATATATAAAATACACCATAATAATCTGCCTCATAACACGTTTCAGTACATAAATAATTCTTATCCTTGGCAAGAGGGTGTACACACTATAAACATGTTCAAAACTTGAGAATAAACCTGTACACTCCCATTTACACTCTTCTCTCTCTCTTTAACAGAGTTCAAACCAGACAAGTGTCACACATCAAACACGAGATTCGTAGCCACCGTCTGTCCCACCTGCCCCAGCCTGCTGCCCTTGCTTCTTTGGATGCACCCCAGCATGTGGTTGGCTTTGTGGCCTGCAAGCACACATTGCCAGCTCTGCTCCCAGGGTCCATCCAGCACTGCCCTCAAGTTCTTCTCCACAGGGCTGCTCTCCATCCCTTCACCTTCCAGCCCCTATTGATACAGTGGATAGCCCTGACCCACGTGCAGGACCTTGCACTTGGCCTCCTTGAACCTCATGAGATTCACAGAGGTCCATTTCTTGAGCTTCTCCAGGTCCCTCTGGAGGGCATCTCATCTCTCAATTCATGGACATCTGCTCCTGTTTTATAACACAGGAGCAGATACACTAAACCTTTCCTGACATTTGGGATAACTTTAAGGAAATCCCTGTCTGAAAATCACCAAATTTTCTGAATTAAAAAGCATTTTGAAGCTTTCCTGTCAAATCAAACTCCCCATTTTCAAAGGTAGTTCTGTTGTGTGTTTTTTTTTCTTTTTCTATTGGACTCTGACCTTTCACACAATACTCCTGGATGAGCAGGGACACACCAGAAGGTTCCACACAGGCAGGATCCCAGAGCATCACACACTGCAGAGTGCGGGCTGTGTGGACAGAGAGAGTGACTTATTTCAGGGGCAAAGATTTCTTCCCCCAAACCCCTCTAAACACCGAGACTCGCTCTCCTCAGCCCAGCTCAAAGCAAATGAGGCTGAAACCAGAGCTCCTCCAAACCGGAGGGGAAAGGAGACATCTGCAATTCATTCTGCAGTGTTGGCCGCCATCAATTCAGGATGGAGGGAGATGGTGAGAGAATGGTCTAGTCCTAATCCATACACACAACCCTCGTGTGCAGGAAGAGACCTAGAAAGAATTTGGAAAATATCTTTCAAGTGTGCAGAGATCTATGGCATTTGCTCCCAATTATGTTTTCTATCAAAAAAAAAAAAACCCAACAAAAAAACAACCAAACCCAAAGAACAACCCAAACCTTTTGAAATAAACACTCTTGGATCTCTTTTCCAGCACAGAGTGAAGAACTGTGATGTGACTGCAGGACTATGGTGCTCCATTTTACATTAAAGAATGTTGTAAACCCAACTTTAAATGATGGTGTTTCTCCTGTGGATTCCTGGGCTCATGGAACTGTCCTGTTCTTGTCACGCGTTCAGTTCTTCTGGTAGGAGCGATGTTTATCACTCTATTGAGCTGTCAGGTGGACACTGGCATTTACCAGAAGCACAGCCAGCGTCTGAAGACAAAGAGGGAAGAGACAAAACACGCAGGAGCAGGGGCCAAGAGGGATGTGTGTGTTTTCAAATGGACTTTTTACTTCCTGTGACCTAAAAGATCTAGTCCATGTTGAAAACAAGGTGGTTATTCATACAGGGCAACATTCCAGCTCATGTGGCTCCTTCCACGTCTAAGGCATCAAGGAAAGCTGCTGCATGGAACAAAATATAGAATATATCAATACTTTACTGCTACCGTTTCAATAGCCAATCCAATGTCAAGCATTTCCACGAGTGCTGTGTCTTCAATTTCCTTTTTTAAATGAAAAAAAGAGTATGGTATAAAACACCGTGGAATTTATTTTGCTTTGAGTGAGTGTAAACAGTTCCAGATGTGTATTCAGGCATGAAAGAGTTTTAAAAGATGCTCACGTTGATGGTACAGTACTTAGAACTTCTGTGTCAACTTGTTAAAAATAACAATACTGAGTGTCAACTTAAGAGAGATGATGAAAGAGGACGCCCAGGCAGTGACCGGCAGGGATCTCCCATAGCCCTGCTGAGGGAAGGGATCCAGCTGAGGCAATGGACACATCACATCCTGCGTTTCCATTCCCAGCACATGAAGGACACTCAGCTGCCTCTCCTTGCTGCCACACACCCCCAGGAGCTGGGAATCCTCTGGCCTCTGCCCAGCTGGGCACAACATGGAGCCCTGCAGGGGAGCCTCTCTTCTCCACTCCAGTGTGTCGACCACACCACACACCTTGGTGGTGTCATCTGCAAACTTGCTGAGGGTATCTCAATCCCAGTGTCCATATTGCCAACAGAGATCTTAAGCAGCACTTGTCCCAGTACTGATCCCTGAGGAACACCACTCGTTAGAGGCCTCCACTTCAGCATCGAGGCATTAATTGCAACTCTTTGTGCATGATCATCCAGCAAACTCGTCATACACCAAGTGATCGCTCCATCAAATCCATGTCTCTCCCATTTAGAGACCAGGATGTCATGTGAGACAGTGTTGAAGGCTTTGCTGCAGTCCAGGTAGATGACATTGATTGCTCTTCCCTTGTCCACTGATGGTGTTACTCCATCGTAAAAGGCCACCAGATTTGTCAGGAATGATTGATGAAGCCATGCTGATTGCCACCAAACACCAACCCTGACTCAGCAAGCTGGCCCCCAGCCTGAGCCCTCAGCAGCACCCTCAGCACAACACCAAAGCCTCTCCCTGAGCCTTGGCCTCATCCCCAGCCCTGAAAGGCAGCTCCCATCCCCGAGCCCTCACCTGGACACCTCATCCCCAAAGCCTCCTTCCCAAGCTCTAAACTCTTCACATTCAAACCCTATAACCCTGATTTACTCTGGTCCTTAGGACAGGGCAGGGGTCCTGAGGTCCCAGAGCAGTCCCAAGGTGTTGGAAGAGGATTGTGAGGTGACCTCTGTCTGATCAGCTCTCAGGGCACAGGGAGGAGATGGGTGGGAATGCTCTGGGGAGGTCAGCTGTGCCTGTCCTGGTTTGAGTTAGACCCAAACCAATTTGCTGAGTCTCTGCTAACTCACTGCACTTTCGGAAGCTCACAGCCTGTTTACACAGACAGTGTGTGCTCCTAGCACTGATAAAGCTCCATGTTTGGAGTTACTACCAAAGGTTGGTGTGTGCAGACCAAGGTCACTGCTGACTCTTGTGCACGAAATCACGGGGTGCAGAAAGTGAAAGGTCGCACCTGCGGGGAGGAGCAGCCAGGACAGGGGACCCTAAACTGACCCACGAGGATTCCATCCCATCTACATCATTTTCCGTATAAAGCTGAGGGATCACGAGGGTCTTGGCCCTTCACTTCCCTTTGGGACTTCTTGCCTTCTGGACCATTCCCCTTTTCCATCTCTTGTTCTCGTCCCTGCCTTTGATCCCGATTTGTGTGTACCTGAACACAGCTCCTGAACCCACTTCCTCTCTGCTGCTGAGCCCCATGTGGGTCTTTCCTACTGCTTGCTCCACAGCCTCAGTGGTGATGGTGACATAATTGCCATTAGGGGAAGTTGGGATCAATACTGGTTGTGTATCTATTTCTATAGATCCCATTTTCTTACTATTATCTTCATTAAAGCAGTTTTAGTTTTCTAATCCAGAAGCCTCTGTCTCATTCCTTTCCTGTCCCATTTGAAAGGGGAGAGGGCCAACAGTGATCCATAGGTCTCTCTCCCTTCTCCTCTTTCTCTTCCTCTCTTTGGGGGGAAGAAGAGGGAACAGAGAGCATCTGTTGTAGGTCTGGGGGATGGAACTTAAACATTGACAGTGCCTCAGGATGTCACGGGACAGCAGGAGGCACAAGGCTGGAAGGTGTCTGTGAGGAAACTTCTGGCTCTGCAGTGGATTGGCCAGTGGCAGGACCATGGCTGGGAAAGGGATTGTGAGGTTACTTCTTCTGGCAGGATTTGATAGGTCAGCCTTTGACTTATGGCTGTGATATGTGCTTTTAGGATCCCATACGCCAACAACCCTAGTAAGCCAGCAGAAGGCATGAGGTTGGCAAATGGATTTTGCCAATTCCTTTCCCTAATAGAGGGCAGGCATGTTTGGGAGATGCCTTGGGCATGGGTTGTCACATCCCCACCACCTGAGATCCTGATGGGACAGCAGCAGGGACATGGCTTGGTTGTGTGCACTGGAGGAGCTGAATTACCAGCAGCAGGCATGTGGCTTAGAAGATAATGGTGAAGTTACTTCTGACTGGTCAGTTGAGAGATCAAAAGAAGGCAGCTGGGTTGGGCTATCGTTATGACATCAGTCATATCTGAGAAGCTCCTAGGCTAGTAGGAAGGCCATGGCCATGAATGCAAATGCAAGGTCACTGGAAACTCCAATATTTTTGTGTCATTAGCCATCAGAAAATACCCCATGGCTGGGGAGCTGGCTATGACGTCACTTCTGCCTGACCACTGAAATAGATGGAGTCTGGATTAGCCCTTGGCTGGTGAGTGGAGAGACATCAGTGAAGGTCTAGAAGTGCAGGATGAGAGCTGGGGGGAAAAGCAAGATGGATGTCAAGTGCCTGAGGGGAAAGAGATGCAGGCATGGGACAGTGTAGGACAGGCTGCAGTGGAGATGGCCAAGGGCTCTGGCCAGCCAGAAAGGCCCAACAGGTCCCAGGGCTCTGTCCCCTTGGCTCTGGCAGCTCCTCTGACCCTCCCAACCTACCAGGGAACACTTGTTGCCATGGAGCTGGAAGGTGCAGCTGCAGAGAGCAGTGGAGAAGTGTGAGGCCAGGAGCAGGGATGTCAGTCCCAGGTGGCCAATGCCAGGAATGGGGAAGTTGGAGGTGAGGAGCAAAGTTGTCCACACAGTGTCAGACCTCACGGGACAACATCTGCTACCAGTCCAGACCTCCTGAGCTGACATCCTGGCTCAGTAATTGTTGAAAAATTCCTCTGCCACTTCTTCTCTAAACTGAAAAGTTCTATTGTTTTTACAGTTAAAAAAAAGTAATACTGATGAGGTGCATTTTGAAATCTTCTACCTTAACAACACAATGAAACAGCTCAAAGGTCTCAAGGGATACAAGAAAATATCAAAGAGAGAAATAGCTCGTGAGGACACCTGGGGCTCATTACATGAATCTCAGGTCCTGAGAGAAGCCTGAACAAAGTTCTCAAGACGTTCAAGGCAGAAGAAAAACACAAAGTCCCTGGAAGCATTGATGGGTCCCAGGGAGGGTGGTTGCTGAGCAAGCCTCCCCAGGGGCTCCTTAGAGCAGATCCTTGGAGGCTGGGATTGCAGGCACACAAAGGCAAAATGCAGGGCAGAAAACCCTGCCTTGCGTTGATGAAGCACAAAGGCCAAGCCCTGACCACAGACCTTGGGCAAGTCCAGCCGCAAAGCCTCCCATCAAAGGGTCTCCTCATAGGCCTGGATGGCAGAGGCAACTGCCAGAGCCAAGGGGACAAAGACCTTGTTCCCTTGGGGCCTGTCAGCCTGGCCAGAGCCCTTGGCCATCTCCACTGCAGCCTGTCCTACACTGTCCCAGGCCTGCACCTCTTGCCCTTCAGGC
>JAVSBS010011137.1:0-29070 GCA_033124195.1 Coracias cyanogaster
GCACCACATCTCCATGGCTTTGAAACCCCTCCAGGGATGGGGACTCCACCACTGCCCTGGGCAGCCTGGGACAGCCCTTCACAACCCTTTTGGGGAAGAAATTTTTCCTCATGTCCAACTAAAGCTCCCCTGGTGCAACTTGAGACTGTTTCGTTTTGCTTGTTCCTTGGGAGAAGAGACTGGCACCCATCCTGCTCCAACCCCCTTTCAGAATGCTCTAAATGCTAATTTATTAATGAGTATAAAATGATCACTTTAGAAATGGCAGAGTATTATACATTTACTTAAATCCCTGGCATTATTAACAAAATCTTTCATTACAGAGTTCTTATGCATACACATAGACACATCTATATATAAGTGTGTATTTATACACATTATATATGTATATATATATATACGTGTGTGTGTGTCCACCCTTAAAAGCCTATTCAGACCTGAGGACCACGCTCAGACAGAGTTAACTCAATTCTAACTCTTTTCCTGCATTTTGCTGTTAAACAGGGATGGATCCACTTGTATCTTCTTGAATTCAATGGCAGTGGCAAAACCAATTGCAGAACTGCAACATCAGGCTACAAAACAAAACTAAAATGACCTAATCCTATTCCCAGTAAGTACAAAGGACTGGATATTTACGGTGACATCCTGACCCAGGCTGGGTCAATAGGAATTTTGCCACTGACCGCAGTGAAACCAAGATTTTGGAATACGGATCTAATGCTGCAATTGATTTGTGTGATCTACAGCAAAAAAAACCCCTCCTGAGGAGATAAAGAAAGTTAGTGGACCTGGCTACAAGTCAAATTCTGCCGAGGCTGATCTGACAGCATAATCAAAGCTACGTTAGAAAGCATGTAATAATATACAAATATATATATAATTTCTCAAATAACTCCACAAACCCACAGGAATTTTTTTTTACTTAAATGGGAAGGAGAAAAATCTATATCTTGGAGAGTGAAAAACAAATTAAAGGTTCTTGAAGGGTGTTTCTTAACATTTACCAGTGTTTTTCCCCATGGAGAAGATGAAAAATTAGCTTGAACCCTAGAGCTTTTGGTCTTTTGTAATCTTTTTCTTGTTTTTTTCCTCCACAATGAATATAGATTTTTTTAATCCTATATGCAGAGATTTCACGTATTTAGATGTGAAAGCTTTCTTATTGTTATATAAGAGTGTTTTAAATTAAAAACGTGTACAGGACTTACCTGTACAACCAAAATGCACTAGCACACAGGCAAAAAACAAACATCACATGAAGCTGAGTCTATTGTGGAGCGTGTTTTTAGAGTCTATAACAAAATAATCCTGGCATCAAGAGAAATACCGTGTTGTCAGGCTTCCCGCGGTAAGATAAGAATCTTTGCTGTCTGCTTCTATTAGGCTACGTGTAACAAAACATCAGCAGCCATTAAGGAGAGCTTTGCTGTCTCCCATCTGGGTCTCATCACCGCTTCACGTATCACACGGGACCCTGGAAAGTGCAGGAGGACAGAGTGCTCCGTGCCTCAACAGCATTGCTCTGGGCAAGGGGAGAGACATCTTACAGAATCACAGAATCCCAGCATGGTGGGTGTTGGAAGGGACCTCTGGAGATCATCTCATTCAAGCCCCCTGCTCCAGCAGGTCACCCAGAGCAGGGGGCCCAGGGTCGCGCCCAGGCACCTTTGGAATCTCTGCAGAGAAGGAGACTTCACAACCTCTCTGGACAGCCTGGGCCAGGCTCAGACACCCTCACACCAAACAAGTTTCTCCTCCTGCTCAGATGGAACCTCCTGGGTTCCAGTTGGTGCCCATGGCCTCTTGTCCTGTCACTGGGCACCACTGACAAGGGTCTGGCCTCATCCTCTTGCCCCTCACCCTTTAGCTCTTGATCAGCATTGATCAGATCTTCTCTTCAGCTCAGCAGCCCCAGGGCTCTCAGCCTTTCCTCGGCACAGAGATGCTCCAGGCCCCTCAGCACATTTATGGCCACTGCTGGACACTCCCCAGAAGTTCCTTGTCTCTCTTCAGCTGGGGGGCCCAGAACTGGAGACAGCACTCCTTCTCCACAGAACTGCTTCCCAGCAGGTCAACTCCTAACCTTTTATTCTTATTGTACTGCTCTGTGCTACTCTTCCAACCTTGACTTTGCCCAGCTTGGACTCATCCACTCTCTGTCTCATTTATGATTTTTCAGGCGTTAAGGTTTCCCTTTGCATCTCCAGTTTATGGGATTTGATCCCCACACTCACCACAAATAAACACCAGCCTACACGTTCACAAAGGCTACAGCACCCAGAAACCCGACACTACTGCTGTGCAGTGCGGGGAACAGGTGCTACTTTTCATGGAACAAAACAGCAAATTCTAGAGGAAATACTGTATTTCTTCATAAAGAAGACGCTATCAGCCAAATGGCTTCTGAAGCCTGATTTTAAGGCTAGAACACAGAACAAGGATTCAAAAATTTGGGTTAAAATTCTTTGGCATAATTTACTCAATCTTTAAAAGCTTGTTTCTCTGTTGGTAAAATAGGGGTAGTGTTATTTCCTCCCTCTCCCACCCTTTCTCTATACTGGCCATTCAAACGTAAAAATCCAGAGGAAGAACCTTCTCAGTCTCTGTTTGTGAGACCTCACATGTGGCCAAATACTCATCTGAAGCCTAGAAATACAGGGCAAACAATAGTAGTAAGATAGATTCATGATGTGCCTCATTTAAAAAAAAAAAAAAAAAGCATTGACTGGATAAAACAGTCACAGAAACACAGAATCTTGGAGGTTGGAAGCAACCTCTGGAGATCATCTAGTCTGGAGATCATCTGCTAAAGTGGTGTCACCCAGAGCAGGTTGCCCATAATCACAATCAGATGGATTTTGAAAGTCCCCAGAGAAAGAGACTCCATGGTGAAAATTCAGCAATTCAAATTATCAAACTGCAATGGTTAAATTAGCTAGAAAGAACAAAATTATTCCTTAGAAATTCACTATTTACTTTTTCACACATCCTTGACCACCCATTTCAAATTCAAAATTTCAAATCCGTATTTTGAATTTGAATTCATTTAGGAATCCCTAAGAATTCCTCTTAGAGGTTTGCTTGCAGGGATATTTGTAGAAAACAAAGACCAAAAAAGGTTAAAACTTAATTCAATTAGAAAGACCTACGAACGTTTGTGAAAAATACTTTCATTGCCATATTTCAGCTACAGGTCATTAAATGCAAACCAAGTGTTCCATAAATAATTAATGAAAGGTTTGATTAGGAAAAAATTGAGCATTTTTTTTTACGATCCTAAGTCACCCATTTCACTTAAGCGTGTGCATGACTTCCGTGGCTTTGATACAATTTTGCTTTTGAGGGGTTCCTATTGATGTTAAATGCCTGGTTTTGTGAGTTTTGCCCAACAGTTCAAATATTTGAAGAGAGAGAGACCATATTCTTCTACTAGCCTTCAGTAGCAACCTCCCATCCAGACCCCCATCCCACAAATGCACGCATTTGCAGCAACCCCAGTGCTGACCCATCATGGCTCACCTCGGTCACTGGGAGCACATCTCCTTGGTCGGAATGATGTAGGGGACAGAAAGTACTTTGGGACCATTTGGCGATGCTGAAAGAGATGTAAGAAGAGACCTGGATGAAAAGAAAGCTCTTTTATTTTTTCCTCCCCGTTTTTTTTTTCCCCATGCATTATTAAAATCGAGATTTTAAAAATTAAAACTTTATTTTTCCTTTAAAAAATGCAACAGATGTGCGTGAAGACAAAGCCGGTCCTTGCACTATCTCGTGGAAGCCGTTTTATAGTTATGTTAAGCAGTTACCGGAGGAGAGCACAGCGGAATGACTGCGTGTATCTGTCATATGTTAATTAGGGGAATCGGTATAGAGCCAAGTTTTATAACCTTGTTCAATTTTAAGAGGTTTTTACAGTTACTGAATGCATTAAGAACCAGAAAATGTTATGGGGATTGTCCATTGAATCCCGCACGCTGGAAAGCTCACTTGTAGGCCCTACGGGGAGAGCTGATTTAGTTTTGCTATAGAGCCATATGAGTACAACAAGGAAAACAACGGTATAAAACTGTGCAAATCAGAGTCGGCGTAAACCACAAGACGCTCGGCAATAAACCTTAATTTGACTGCAAAAAGCAATTTATAAAAGAGAGCTCTTCAACATCTCTGGTTCCTCTAATCATATCTAATTACAGATAGATATGTTCTGTGTGTAGAGCATCAGGAGAGACGTTGCAGGTCCTGGAGCTGCGGTGGTGAGTGCTGGAGACCTCACTCAGGCCAAATTCCACTTTAAAGCCTCAGGATGGCAGGTCAGGCCCCAAGAAAAGGAGATCTTGGTGAAATGTCTTAGACAAGCAGAGGGATTGCCATGTGAGCAACAGCAGCAGAGAATAAAATGTTGTACTTCTCATGTGGTGGTTTGGTGGCTACAGCAGAGATGACCACATCCACTTTATTTTACTCAAAGGAGCCATCCAATTAGCTTCACTGCATGCCTGCAGAGAGAGTAGAATGCCTTCTCTCTTCTGCTTGAACCCTTTCCCACACAGCTTAGCCCTGCAAAGGGCAGAGAGCACCCACCACTGACATCACCACCACCACCACACAGGGCAGCAGATTCCTCCAAGCACCACCGGGAACTTCCCCAAATCACAACCGAGGTACCAGGCCATGGCTGGAGTAGTTTCTTCTCCGCTTTTTCACCACCAAGCATCCAAACAACCATTCAATTCCCACCTGGAGACTGTTTTGGATTTTGCAAGGAAGCTGGAGGTCAGGGCAAGGGCAGGACCTTCTCCCCAGGGTTCACTGCAGGATGCCCTGACGAGCTGCTCAGGGACAGTGGAGGGGGAACCTGCTGGGTCTCCATGGCCAGCGAGGCTGGAGGAGGCAAGAAGCAGCAGAAAGGAGAAGGTCAAACCTTGGGATTCACCACCCACCCCAAGGGGCACCCAGGAGCATGGAGCTGGTGGCAGCACGCACCATCAGAGAGGAAGGAAGCAGACATGGTGTGAATTATCACTGCGTAATTCCCAGATAAATTGAGTTAATAAAGCTGTGGCCTAATTAAATGCCACCATTTGCTCCTTTCCTTCTTCTCAAGACGGTGTGAACCCTTGCAGAGCTTTCACTTCTGGGCATGGAATCCAGAAGCCTTTTCCTAGAGAAAAAAAAAAAAATCCCATTAAAGTGTTTCTGCATTTCTGCAAGCTGGGCACTGCAAGACCTTCAGGTGAAATGGTCTGAATACACAGAGAAGATAACAGCAAGCAAAATCAACACAGCATCAACATTTGTCACACAGTTACTTGGTAATTATCTCAGGAATGGGCCAGGTTGTCCAATTAACTCCACCTAAACTGTTCAGGCCAACAAGATCTGAATGAGCATAAATTTTAAAATGAGCAGGGCTGAATACACACGTCAGGATAGTGATCTGCTATGGAAATTTCGTATATCTGAAATATATTCACACAACCACTACAGTTAAGATTTGGTGCCCTGCCCTTGTTGCAGGCGGTTTAACAGCAACGAATAACATGTTTTCCACAAGAAAAATGTGAATCAGCAGCTTGATCTGTTCCCAGTCTTCACAAGCAAAGTCATGTCTATTATAATCTTGTTTTTCTCAGCCATAAACACAGTGTGAAAAAAAAAAAAAAAAAGGAGAGAAATTTATGTTGAATATGGTTATAGTTATTATTTCCCTTCTGGGGATTTATTAAGCATGTGTTAGGAGTTTAGGTATAAAATGAAATTGTTTTTTCACTACATGGATGTCTTCTGTGGCTATCTGTAAAATTTCATTAAGGTGTTAGACTTGATATTGCAGATCAAAGTAATCCCAAGAGATTAAGGAGACCCTGCTAATTGACTAAGGTCATGTACTGCACTTCCCACTGGCACTTTGGCCTACATTGACAACAGAGGAGCAGTCCCATCTCAAAGGACCACTCTATAAAAATACCATTTTCTTTATCCGTAGTCCAGTTTTCACACCGCTACGATAACAAGGGATTTCATAAATCCAGGTGGACTGATTAGAGTTTTGAGTATGTAACTTTCTGAGTAAAAAATATACATGATACTTTTGAACAATTTTGACATTTTATCTTACCCTTTAAAACTCACGGGAACATACTGCACGTCAGGTGTTTAAGAATAAAAAGTGTCAGCATATATAGCAAGTTCCATCATTCAAACTTGGCACTAAAGAGGATATTGAAAGTGTTGCTGCAGACCACTAAAACCAGCTAATTTACAACCAAAGACACTGTTGCATGAAGTGCCAACTTGGTCAATAATTAGGCCTTGGAATATATATCCAGCTTTGAGGAGAGAAAGTTCCTAAAAAACCTTTCCCTGTTGATCACAACGTACAAAAGTATTACTCTCAATTGGACAAGTCACCGTTAGCTCCGTGTTGTGACATTATTGAAAATTATGGACTATCGAGGGGGCGTGGTGAGGAATTATTGCCGCTGTCAGCAAGATTTGTGGACCCATTGCTGAGATACGTGCTCCCTCTTGGATCCTACGCTATGAAATGCGAATGCTGGAAAAGTTGGTGGGAATTCAGTAAAGAACTGCAGAAACGAAGCACGGTTGGGAAAATATGGCTCTTTTCTGTCTTCATCGTGGGAGAAGTAAGGAACTCATAGCCGACTGACCAGAAGTTTAAGGGTAAGATTTACAGTTGCATGGAAATAAACAGGGAGCTCAGATCGTACAGCTCATTAATTTAGCAGACTGCAAATAAGGACGACTGACAACAGCAAGCTGAGTGAGAAAGGTGCAAATGAGAGATTAGCTGCCATGTTTGAACTCCGTAAATTATACACCGAGCGATTTTGCCCGTCTTCTTTCACTAGAAGTCTTAAAACCAAACGATTATGGCTTTTTCCTAGAAAGCGTGCTGTTTCAAAAAGGCTTTTTCAGGTCCAATTCACTGACTGTTTTTCCTCAGGTTTATCCAAGTTCTTCTTGAAGGGAAGATTCAAACTTGAGGCAATGTCATAAGCAATGGGTTTACTGGGCACATTGTAACGATGTTAATGGATGTAACAACCACCCTTCCATTCACCGGATGAAATCCCCATCTAAGCAGAAGGATAGTAGAAGGCTTATGACATACATAAAATGTGTGTCGTTTGCATGGAGATGAATTTCAGACTTTAGAAGCCAACGGAATCACATTTTCCATTATGTTCACCCAGCAGAACGGATTTCATTAATCAGCCTATCATCAAGGGCTCAGTCCTACCACATTACTCACACTAAGTAATACCTAAGATGCAAATAGGTCCACTAAAGCAAAGGACGCATCTGGAGAAGTTGTGTCTTTCTCTAAGTAAAGGTGCTTTAATGGACTTTGAGAAATCCCCAGTTTCACAAATGAAATTCTCATACCCTCTCAGCTCTTCAGAAAGGTCTTGAATAAATAAGCGATTCAACAGAAGTACTTAATCGCCTCTAGCACGGGAGGACTACGAAAAAAGTTGAACTGTTGAATGATAGACCTGATGAAAAGGGGTAAAATTTACCATACACTACTTCTCTAGCTCAGAGAGACAGTTTGAAATTCCATTTTCATTCGGCGATTGATGTAGAACTCTTTAAGCCACCACTTAGAGTAAAATACAAGAGGTCTTATGTCCTGGTAATATGGAAAGATTCAGCGTAAATCAGGCTTTCTTTACTCCTGATTCATTGGAATTCAACACGCTGTCGGTATCTTTAACATTCCATATACCCATGTAACCTTCCTACCACTTGGGGTGGCTACCTTCATCCATGAAAAATAATACCTGCCATTATACTGAAAAGAACGTTTGTTTTCTATCCCATTTAAAATCTTGCTGAAGTTGGCTGGATGCTGTATTTTCCTTCCTTTAAGTCCTACACAGTACTATAAAGTCTGAATGACCAAACTGACTGAAGAACAAAGCATGAGAAATCCCAACTTGTATGTTTGGATCACGCTGCCCTTTGGCAAATCCCATGAAGTTTTTTGACCTTTTCTCCAAATTCAAGTGAAGAGTAAAAAATTTTATTCTCCCCACCAAATCAAATATTTCTGTATCATTCCTTGCAAAATGCCTAATCCGCGTTAGGTTATTTGTCTACCTTTTCACGTAGTTCTTTTGTTAGTTGTTTCCTATTGCGATCAGCGGTATGTGAATCCTTTGAAAGACTCTTTGGGATAAAATGTGGGAAAAAGAACGATATATTTGTTAATTGTTGCCGTTCTTGCTATGATCTTTGGCAACACCTGCTGGTGGTAGCATGCAGTGCTGTAGCCACTCTACATATGTGCCTTCAACATCTAGACCTTCAACTGGCCCCACAATCACAACCCAACTGCAAGGAGCTCTGACTCAGCCAGTGGGCTTAATAACATCAGGCCAAGTTCATGGAAGCATTCGCATAGGTTTTCCAGGCTCAAACACTTGTTCATATTAAAATGTGCCTGAGTTTTGTTCACCAATGCGTCTGATTTGTCAAAGCTGCAATCTTACCGTAACTTAATCCAAAGAGAATTTTGTACAGAGCATCTTCTGTGCGCTTTCCAGTAACGAGGTATTTTGAGCAGCAAGATAAATTACATTTACTCATCTAATAAAAGCTTCCTGGTTTTTTTTTTTTCTTTTTTCTTTTTTTTTGGGCTCAAATGCTTTTTTTCTTGTTTTTTTTTTTACATAGTCCAGCAGCAAAGCCTTGTGTTGTAGGTGAAAGTCTGTAAATTTGCAGTAACTGAAAAATAACAGAAGGCGCAGCAGCATTCTTTATGTTAGTCTATATTGATCGGCTCTAATGAGCACCAGTGGAGCTGTAGCTAATGGTGGTATGTCTGGTGTTAAGGGCAAATGTGGGAGAAGATTATCAACCCAAGGGGTTTAACAGTTGCTGGACTGCCCTCAGCCCTCAGGGCAATGATGCACTTGAGAGGTCACTGTATCAAATGAGGGAAAAGATTCAGCTTGTGCTGCTGGAAGAAATGCAGCAGGAGCTGTATTTTAGCCGAGACTACAGGCATCAACAAAACAGTTACTCTCTGCCGCTCGTTTCTTCCCCTCGCCTTTCCCCCCCCGACCACTCTCTCCCCAGCCTTGCATCCCTAATTAGGAATCATAGCATCAGCGATCCGGTGCGAGATGGCGCAGAGCCGCTCCGGATTAGTCAGCCCCGGCTACACGCACGGACCAAGTGGGCACCTTGGCACAACCAGCACGCGGGACTGGCGAGAGTGACGAGTTACGGCGCAGAACCTTCTTACACCTGAGGCCTGGTTATTACCTGGGGGGGGTCACGCTGCCATTTGATGTGAATTTGCTTGATATTTCATTCACTATGTTGCTTGCCACCCCCTTCTGAGATCTGAGAGGGGTGAGATGAGTGACCACCAGAGCAGAGAAGGCCACTGGGCTTCAAGGGGATGTTAACTGGCAGATACGAGAGAGTGCTTGCAGTGAAATGTTAGTGCAGAAAGGAAGCTACAGGTATTCCAAAAGATAAAAATGAACCGAGGAATGCCTTGAGGTGCATGGCGTGTTGCGCATTCGATGCTTTAATAGCCCAATGGAATAATTTGAACTGTGTGAGGCTCCAAAGCACACCAAGAAAGTCTGTTGAGAGCCGAGCAGTGAGGTTTCAAATATTTATCACAATAAATATATATATATATATAAAAAGAAACAGAATATTTTACTTAATGTTGTAAATAAGCAAATTAAACATTACCTTAGCTCCTTTATACCATGGTACCCTGTGGTTATGGCAAATTATTTATTAGGCCTTTAAAAATTCTAAGACATGGATTCCTCTTGTCCCTTAGAGGCCAATGATGGGTCATATTATTAAAAAAAAAAATCTTCACAGTTCTAATTTTTTTTGCAGCGTTAATACGCAGTAAGGCTGAATTTAGCATTCTTTGTTCCAGTCAGGGATTTTCCAACCTGAGTTTTACCCGAACAAGAATAAAGCAAGTCAAGATTTGGTCAAAGATGAAGAATATTTCCTACCACTGTCAGCAAAAAAATACCGCTTTAGACTGTTAGCGGGATGTTGACACAAAAATACTTGAAATAAGTGGAGCAGGCACTAAAGCTGGCATGCACACTCACTGGGAGCAACGAGGCTGGAGACGATAAGAGACATTTTCTGCAAAGAAGCAGGAGCTGACACATCCGACGCTCGCTGCCTGATGGGCTCCAGCTCAGGGGTTTTGTGTCTGCCGGCTCCCACCACTGTCCATTAGACAGGCGCCTGCACCAGGGATGCTGCAGCCACAAGTGACACTAATGTGCTCAACTGTTGACACTGGGGAACCCACAGAAAAATGTGTTCGTACCTGTGGTTGCACGCACGGTTAAAAAGTGAACCAGTCTGGCAAAACAGAGTGAGGGAGTTTGAATCCCTGCTGCTTCATCTGTCCCTATCCTCAGACCTTGTTAATGCTGAAATTTCCCAATATCCTAGCAAAAAAAAAAAAAAAAAAGCAACTCGCATTATTTTTAAAGTATGTCCTGAGACATATTTATGCGTTTCCTGCTGTGGTTCAAATTCATACTTGGTTTAGGCAACACCACGTTGCTTCTTTACAATGGGAACTGATGACCAGACTATGCGGCAAATATATGACATTTGTTTTCTAGACTTCTGCAGAACTCAAGTTCAAAAGAAGCTTCAGCGGGCTTGCTAATTTGTACAGATATTGAGCTTTCTTCCAATCGGAAATGCTCCGTTGCTACAAGCTGTGCAACACGAGCAGAGGATGACCATGTTCTCTGATCCTGCAGAAATGTGACTGTAATACTGACTTATTGACAGGGCCAAGGTTGGATTTAGAAGCTTCAGAGGGTAAATAAGATTCCCAGCTCAAGATGAAGAGCTAGACAGCATGTTTCAAGTTCTTCCACCTATGATTCTAAGTGAGTGCTCGTCCTCTTCAAAGGTTTTCTACATCAAGATACTTTCTTTAAGTGTGTGTTTTTCTCCTGCTCATATTTCAATCTTAAGAGCTCAGGTACCCGTGTAGAACGGGACACCCAGAAACACAAAGGATTGTCCAAGTTGGAGAGGTGGGACTTTATTTTCATCGCGGACTCTTCTAACACCCTAAACCACTTTCTGCATTCTTTGTTATTGAATTTTAGTTTGGGACTTATTTGACCTTTAGAAAGTCTCAGATAAACTTTCAGGTGTCTTTAATCTGCTCGTGACAGAAGTCACGATCAAATTCCTGTCTATACAGCAGCAAACTCCATAGTACAGAAGGACCAGCTTCAAATATATTTTGAAAAAAAAAAGACCTCTATGCCCCTAAGTGAAACATTTGGGCAAAACGTTTCTCTCTGAAAAGATAATGTGAATAATAGAACAAGAACAGTTCTGTGATGACTTTTTTTCTTAAGGAGACTTTACAGTTTTGTAATGCATTATTTAATTTATTCCATACCTTTTGTTCAACACGGGCAGATGAATGCCTGGGATTTGAAATCAGCTTTTATTGGTTTAGCAGGACTGGCAAGTAATGTCCAGGTAAGAAGCAAGTGTTGTTGAATCATTTGATATTCTTCTTTCTACAGCTGTATCTCTTTGGTTTGAGGTAAGTACTGTGTGTGCGTTAGAGAGTTCATCAAAGCCTGCAGAAGAATGAAGTGGAAAAGTGCATGGCAGCGCTGGCAGGACAGCGGGTCTATACGGGGCTTACTTGAGACCCTTCTATATTTACCCCTATCACGGATGTTAACTCCGAAATCTAATTAGTCCAAAACTCCCCTTCCAAAGCAAACAGCAAAATGTAAACGAGCACAAACTTGAATGTTACCAAAAAGCTAAACCAAATAACTCCGTGATCATAATGACATTTAGATAGCGCTTTTAGAAGTGATGGGTTTACTCAGATCTTCCGCTGTGACAGGTGTATAAGGGTAGGATCTTGCTCCGCAACGTCTGCAACAAAACTCCCTCAGAGTTTAATGATGTGGGAGTCCAGCTAAGAGACCTTTTTTTTTTTTTTAATAGTTGGTATTGACTAGTCATTTTGAAATGTTTGCTTTGAAAAGGACAAGCTATTTATTTTTTCCTTCCATTTAAATATCAAAAATAAGCGATCTTGTTCTAGCTCCAAACAATAACCCATACAATGAATAACCACTCGATGCCATAACAAGTTTCCTCACTCAAAAGAGGAGATATTTCCAGCTCTGGAGATTAAGTAGCCACAACCTCTACCCCTTTATCCATCAGTCTCAAAAATTCCTACCAAGTCATTATAACCTAGGCAGTAAATAAATTGCGCTGGCATATTTTTTTTCCATATACATTTCAACCACCTAAATGAAATGCAGCTATTTCAGGGCTTTATAGGAAATGCACCTTGTCTTCTTTGCACTGGAGGTTTCCACTTTCCAGTACCCTCGCCTTCACTCCTTAAACACCACTGAATCCCATAAGTGATCCCAAGATGATGCTGTTTAGCGCAGTACTATTATTTTCAATGAAGCAGCAAGTACTGCTGCATGAGCACTTAAAAATACACAAGTCTTGCCAGGCTGTAAGCAGAACCCAAAACTTAAGCCTTGTACATTTTAGAGGTTAGGAGAAAGAAAAAAAAAAAAGCAGGAAAAAATTCTCCAAAACTTGTGTTAATTTAAAGCCACTTTAGAAATTAATCTGTATTATCATCAGGTCTGTTTGATGTCTACAAGTGACATGGAAATCTCTTAAGGAAACAGCCCCTTTCCTACTTACTTACCAACCTCCTCTTGGGTAGCACTGGCTCTGCTCTCTGCGTCATCTTCTCAACACCTCCTGGGGAATGCAGCCACGAGATCCTTCCCTTAGGGAAACACACCCATAATCCATGTCAGCTATAGTGGAGGGAGAAAGTTTCCTGGTCCTAACTACCCTGCTTGCAGCATCTTACTGATGATTTAAACCAGGTGAAGTGCCAATTAAACCATTCAAACTCAAAACAGCCCAACTGGCCACAGCTTCTCAGCAAGGTGGTTCTGCCGTTCACTGCAAGAGGAGCTGGGCTGAACTTTCAGCCCCTTTCCCCTATCACAGGGCTACCTGTGAAATCTTGGGGTGATGGAAAGCCTTGACCTTAAAAAGTTCTCACAGGTCATTTGAAGCATATTTAATAGCAACATTCTTTGCCTGCTATTAGAGTGAAATAGCCAAAAAATAGTAAATTGTCTCAGCGAAACACAACCCAACCAACCCTTTCACTCCCTGGCTTTATAGGAAGGACTCTTTCCTCTTTCTTTTTAAGTCTGTGCATCTTTTTGTCTCTGCGGTTCAAGCCCAACTCAACACAGAAAAGGAACCTTCATGGTGTGGTATTTCCTAAGTACCCAAATACTATATTTACAGGAATCCAGCAAGGTCTTTGCTGGCTGAGTTCTTCCCCCTGGCTGATGGTTTCAGGCCAGGTCTGCAGTGGGTTTCAACCAGTGCAGCTTTGCTGACTTTAGCAGAGCTTCACTAAATTACTTGAGACAAATCTTGGGCTTCTTATGTAGTCAAAGCTCTTAAAATGCTTGAGGACAATATAATCACAGAGTAGAAAAGATGCATTTGCCTAACTATGCATTCACTTTCTTAAAGATCAAAACACTAAATGTCACCTCAGCTCTGAGACCTCCAGGAACTGAGCCTGGATTGTATCATGTGCCCAGACCTTCTGGCCAGAGGATGAGATACTCCTGTTTTCAGGAGGTTTTTCCATTTTGGCTTTGACAGGAGGATAAAGCTCAGTACATCTATTAAAGCTCTTTAATGCTGAATTTTGTTAACAGATCTGTTAAAGGAAATTGCTACCACTAGCTCCCTCCACTAGTTTTGACCAACAGCTTTCTGTTCTCAAGATTTATTCCTAAATTTTTCCTACCAAACTTTCCCTTTTTTTTGCTTTTTTTTTCTGATGGTCTATCTCTACAGTGCCTTTATCTCCACCCACATCAATCCCATTTCTGCTCTTGCCCTTTCCTTTTGTCCTCTATCATCTTCTCAGTGACTAGCTCTCCAGTGACGATTTACCTGCATTTCTGGCAGGTTTCTTAACATCCAGGCTTCAAACTTATGCCCACTGCCACTTGGTTTGGTCATTAGGTTACTGAGTACAATCATCCCTTAATTGACCTTTTTTCTTTTCTTATTTCAAGAAAGAGTAGATTAAAAAATGACTCTTTCAAAAAAATAATCTTATGACACTCAAGCGTGGGCTTGATGCCTTCCTAGAATACATGCTTGGTTCCCCAACAAAGAAATGCTGTTATGCCTAAAATTGAAGAGTGGTGGTTTCATATTTAAAGAATTATCAACAGCAGCATCGCTAGAGTGCCGTGACAGATAAAATAGCAAAACCAAATTCAATACGAAGAAAACTTTGTCGATTGAAAAAACAAAGAAATATCTCATTTCATTACCTAGTCATATAAAATCATTAGCAGTAAAAGGACAGCAAGAAGAGAAAAATCAAGTGCTGAATCATGAAAAGAGTCAGCAGATCAAGGTCTTTCTTCTAAAAAATCTTTAGCAGGGAAAAGAGGAAACAGTGGATATTATTTCCAATTATTTCTCAAATTGGAACAGAGAAAGGAAAATAAAAAATACACACACATACACACACACAAAAAAAAAAATCCCTGACTTGGTGCTACTGGAGTTTGTAGCTGGAAGGAAAGTCCTTGCTTATATTGAAGTAAAGTTCTGAAAATAAGCAAAGAACAGATTTATTGATTTTTGGTGAAGTCTGGGTGTAAAAAAGAGAAAGAATAAAGAAGTGCTCTTTGCCCGCTATGTCCAAATGACATCCCCAGTGGCCTTCTTAATGGTGGGGGAGGGGAGGGGGCAGGTGCCTACCCCGGCACATGGACACAACTGCCCTTAGGCTAGGGCTAATGGTATTGGCTGAGCCTGCTGTAAGCCTCTCTTTTCTAATAGCCAACTTTCTCTGTGCAAGAAGACAGACAGATATTGATTGGTCCAAATGCCCTTGAGTTGACAACATCTGAAATGAAAATCCACAAGGCTAGCACAAACTTTCTGCAAGTTCAATTTCTGGAATCTGATTATGAGGCTGGACTGCGCAACCGTTCAGACATGTAAAAGGTCTCCTTTTGTCGCCGGCTTTACACGCGTAATTATTGGGGAGGCGAGCGACTTCGTCAGATTTACTAGACAAATGGCGACTTTAAGAGGCAATTTAGGGGCAATAGCGTTTTGATTAAAGGAACAAAGCAAGCCGTCTCCATCGTCAAGTTTAACGACAGAGGATCCGATTCGCAGAGACACAGGTCGCATTTCCCAGCTCTAAGGAAAAATTAGGTATAAATAAATAAAATATGCGTTCTCTTTACATCTGCTGCTACAAGGGGTGCTTTCAAAAGTTACTGAACGCTGTTGGAGAAAGCTATCCAATTTAAGGAGCTCACCTTTCAAGGAACTTACTTTGTCCATGCAAAGTCTAAGGTTCTAACGTTGACCACCAGCAAGGCCAGTTTTATTTTCCAATGACTTTGTTTCCCAGAATTAAAATACTGAAGTTACAGCCTGCAAATGTTAAAGATGGGGAATGGAGAAAGCCAGAGGAGTTTATCTGTACCTTATTAAGCATTCTTTTTTTTTATTCCACAAATTCCTCCTAAATCAATACATTGACTACTGTATAAACCTTAAATAAAGCATTATTAAAGTGGAAGCGGTGTTCCTGTCTTAGTGGGTTATTTAGAAGCATAAAAGATACACTCTAAAGAATCAGTCTCATGCCAGGTAAAGTACAGCTGGAATACACATTAAATTTATTCAGTCATTGATTTGTAATGTTGATCCTCCATGGCTTCATGTTTCTTTTCTCATTAATCTTAGTTAACCCTCTCAAAACAATGCCAACGCTGTCGTTTGATGTATTGAAGATCCAACATGCAGAGGATGCTGCTTTCTAGACCGTGAGTCCTGCCATCAGCAGGGCTTAAAGAGAATCTTGTTTGCTTGTTTTTGTGTTAAAAATGAAAAAGCAAGTTTTCTCTCGAAGGGAGAAACAAACAACTTAAGAAGATACTGTCCTAAGACAGGACATCTGAATGATCTGGCTGCAGAGTATTAATAGATCTGCTCGAGGTCTTCTATGGGGCAAGGAGCAAACTGCTGTGGTGCTGTCACTAATAAAGAACCATTTCCAGAAGAAAGTCACTGCAAAGGAAAGCAGAAGGCTGCAAAGAACAATCTTAATTCAGAAATTAAGCTCTCTGCCTATAAAGTGTCATTAAGTCTTCTAATTTCAACTTCTTCTTATTAAAGTATTTCCATCTTCAGGTCCTTCCTATCCACCTGCTATCGGGGCCTTTTTAGAGAGGCTGGCTGAAGGGAAGGAGGAGAGGTCATCTTCAGAGGAGCCAACAGCAAATATGAGCAAGTGTGCAGACACTTGGAAACCTCAGGCACGTACCACCCTGCTAGAGATGGCACTTGCCATTAAAACCCTGTCCTTTCACATGAGGAATGAATTCGCTTTGAGTCATCACTCCTGTGGACTTCATGTTGGGCATACAAATACTGAACTGCGGCCACTACCAGCCGCTTCTGAAAATCTTGCCTGACCTCTTTTAGGCATGTATGTGTAACAATATATTTTTCATCACATGTCATAACACGTGTGATGAATCTCAGCCCTTCAGACTAAATGGCCTATCTCTATCGTATCTATTGCTGCAAAACCATCACTAGGTTCATAGTCCTTCCGGAGGGTGCAAGTGCTTCTGTTATGGATCAGCTCTGTGGGCTTTGGTTTTAACATCCAGCTGTCTTTAAAAGTCCATCTGTCTTAATTACCATGCGCAAACTTCCCCATCTGACTTTTTAACAAGCCTTGAATCCCGACAATATATTACCAATATAGGACAGAAAATGAAAACAAATAAAGAAATACAAGACTCCCAAGCTTCCATTTTGCTCTTAATTATTTACAGACTGTAGGAGATGAAGACACAGAGGAAGACTGGACACCTCCTTTCATATCCATAGAAGTTACATTCAGCATCAAGGGGGAAATGTTTTAGCAGTGGATAGACTATGAAGTAAACATTAGCAGCAAACGTGAATCTCCTTTTCGGTAAATCCATCCCTTGAAACTGCTTCTTCCGTCGGTACCAAATAGTCTTCCTAATCTTTTGTCTTTTCAAATAGCTGTGATAATATTAAAACCATGCTTCACAGTAAACAGCATTTCTGTGATTTTCCTAAGAGATGTGGCTTTGGGTAAGAAAGTGCAATCGAGTTAAAGCAGTAGGAGAGCCCAGAGTCAGTGGGGTTTGTTGTGATCAGTTGACCACTTCCCAGTAGGCATCTCTGCAGTCGCTGAGAATTACTAAACACCATTTCAAGGCATATAGGTAATTCAGTCAACCAAAAAACCAAACAAAATAACCCCAGCATAAAATACATTTTAAAAAACCCTCCTGGCATGTGAAAAGCAGAAATCTGTCGAGCCTGCTTTGAATCATTCCCGGTGTCTTTAGCTAAGTGAAAATCAGATGGACAAAATTTCTTAGTGTGCACATCGATTAGGAAATAGGTATTTCTGCCACCCCTGAAAGGTTTCTTGAGATGGAGAAATGACAAAGCCGGGTTTTCTTCCCAATGCTTAGAACACATCGCACCTCTCACGCAGGTATGTCACAACAATTCTGAGAGTAAATCAGAATGTGCTATTTGACATGGCGATTCGGAGAAGACATTACAATGGAAGACCTTCTTTGCTGTCAGATAAAAGCATGTCAGGTTCACCCTGCACCAAGCCTGGCTCTTTCTGGCCCAGCCACGATTTTTGCTGGAGTGCCTAGAAAAAAACCCCTGCCATATTTCCACAGAATTTTCCATGGTGCATTGAAGCTGCCTGATAACAGCCAGGACAAACAGCCGAGGCGCAGTCAGCGACAGCTCACGCAATTTTCGGCCTGTCGTCTTTGCACTCAGAGTTCCTGATCTATCATCAAAAGCATTCCGTGAAAGACCCTCAGCAGGACTTTCACAGCCACTATTGACAAGGAAACACACGCGTGTCCGTCCAGACGGATGTCACACGCTTTTCCGAAAGACCAGTGCATGCAAAATTGAACGAACAATATCTGTTCGTATTTTACCATTATTGCACTTCTAAGACAAGACGCTCCCGCCTCTATAAAGAATGATAGGACAGGCAGGCTGGAGTAGCTGCAGGGGATCCTACGCCTGTTGACTGCCAAAGCCGCTCACTACTTAACAACTGATCAACTGGCCCCCAAGGCAACAGCTTAACAAGCCCCAGTAGAAGTGGACTCGAGATTTCTTCCGCAGCAAAGAAAATGAAACCATTTACCAGGGATGACCAATATCTAGAAATCAAGGGTAGCAGCACCAACAACACTTCAGCTCCCCAGCTCTTTAGAAATAGCACCGTATTTTTCGTCCGGAGTCCTAAAGTCAAACAGAGCTTACTAATATTGTAATAAAAGAGGGGAACGTGGTCCGGGGCTGCTTTGCAGAAGCAGAGCTTGGCTTGCTGAGCCTTGCACACGTACTGCCGACAAGAAGCGATGCTCATGGGTGCTCCAGGGCAATACCGTGTGTACGTGTGTGTGAGAGAGAGAAGAAAAAAAAAGAGAGAGCGAGCGAGCTTCAGTACCGAAATGCAGCAATTCCTCTGGGGTGAGATGTGGCAGCTGTTTACCAGCACAAAGCAATTCTGTACAGCAGTTTCGGAGAGGAAATGAAGAATACTGTACTCGGCTGAAACTACAGGGGGGATTTTAGGAAGGCAGAATTTAATTACCCAAGCTGGAATATGGCCAGGACACCAGGGCTCACACCTCTGCTCTCATGAAAAGTGCCAAAGGGTCTTTAATAGTAACAAACGGTCAAGATTTGGGGTTAGTGTTTCCCCCGAATGACGATGCCTTCAATAACATTTTGCGTGCTAACAAAACTTCATCCCAAAGTCCTTGGGTTCGCCATGGAGTTGCCATGAAGAATGGCTTTTCTTATGAAGTTTCTGTTTATCTCAGGATCATCTAGAAAAAGCCACCTCGTAACACGTCTTCAGGTCCACTGCAGGAAATGAAAGGAATATTTGCCATTTTCAGGCCAGGTGGACCTTGGAGACTGTCACCTAATATATCCAGATGAGCTGAATCAGCTCCATAACCTACCAATAGCCTGACACATTTCCTAAAGCATCCATACCCTTGTTCTTCCATCCCTCGAGTCAGCAATGCTCTTCTTAGGAGATTTTATTAATTTTTTTTTTCAGCTGTTTTCCAAAAGGAAACTTGAAGCTAGAGGGAGGGTTGGCATTTTTCAATTTGTTTCCATGACTTGCTTTTTTATAGTTTTAATCCTGCAGCCATCAGGAGAGGTGTGAAGAAAATCTGCAAGGACAAACGTTATTTGAAAATTGGAACGACCTGTTGACAACTCACCTTCCTGCACACAGATTTATTAGCGTATGTTACTTGGTGTATTTAGTGGGGCACGTTACGTGGGTGAGCATTCTCCATGTCAAACTTCTACCTTTTCACTTCTGCCCTTTCTTCCTCAGCTGTATTCTCCAAATGAAACTTGCAGCTTTTTAAATGTCCATTCATGCCTCCAACTCTTTGTTTCTAGATTATTATTCACCTTCTCCCTTTTTAAATATACCAAGGACCTTGACAATAATGAGGCTGTAAATTGCTGAGTCTACCCTGTGTAATGTTAACCAGCAAGTGTCACATTATTTCTTTGTATTTTCTACTCTTTATGCTTAGATTGGAACAAGAACTATTCTCTGCTTCATGCCTGTTCATTGTCCTCTGTAGAAGGGCTCATAAACATTTTTGTAATGACCGAATTACTACTATTAATGAACAAGATACCCACTCTGGAAGCCTATTAAGTATCCAAACACTGCCATTTCCAAAAGCTTATTGGAAAAAGAGGAGGTTCAAAAACCCTGGCTAACTCTAAATATTTGTGACAACTTGAACCTGGAGAAGAGAAAGTCAACCTGGAGAAGTGAAGGTTCTAGGGTGATCATATTGTGGCCTTCCGATACTTAAAGAGGGCCTAGAAGAAAGATGGGGACAATCTTTATAGCGGGGTCTGTTGCAATTTAGACTAGATAGAAGGAAGAATTTTTTTGTAATGAGGATGATGAAACACTGGTCCAGGTTGCCCAGAGAGGTGGTGGCTGCCTCATCCCTCGCACCATTGCAGGTGAGGTTGGCCGGGGCTCTGAGCAACCTGCTCTAGTTGCAGATGTCCCTGGTCAGTGCATGGGGGTTGAACTAGACGACCTTGAAAGGTCCCTTCCAACCAAAAACCATTCTGTTATTCTATGACTTTATGATTCTGAGAAGGTCAGAGTCCTTAAGAAGATGAAACTGTATAACCTTGAGGTCCTAAGCTTTTGGAAGAGATTTGTCAGACCTTCAGGGGCAGCTTTTGGGTTTACCAGAAAGCTCTAGATTTTCTCAGGAATGCTAAAACATTCCTTTTAATCAAGTTCACAAATGCTAATCTGGCACATATTACATCTCTCTCAATCTCAAGAGAGAAGGATCGTCCTTAGGACCCATGTCTATGGGGTCCAACAAGGAGAAATCAAGCATCAAAGCAAGAAACTAGTACAGTCACACCCAGTATCACATTCAACACGTGAGAAGTTGGATGGCATGTCATGCACACATGAAGTCATCTCACTGAAATAACCTCAGTACAGAAGAAAGGAACAAAACAGTGTCGATTTCCTCAACAAAAACACAAACGAAAACTTTAACTCGAAATTCTAGGCATGACTGCTCTTGCGATGCTGCAGCAGTATGTGAAATGTGAGCTCCATGTCTGCCAGCACCAAGAGGATTTCAATATCACAAGTCCTAATGATTTCTATTGCCTCATTGTGGCATCCTCTGAAAGAAAACACTGGACTGGATCAATGTAGTCATTGACTGACTCGGTGTATGGGTAACTGGTGCACATTAATATAGTCTACATGCAGCTGGAGCGTTCCTCAGAATGACAACTAAAGGTATAATGATGCAATCTTTACTTTAACCTGAGCAATATCTGAATTGACTTCCCCCGCTCTGTTTTCAAGTAGACGCTGCTAGCTCCATCGCAAGGCAGTGTTGCAAGCCCTCCTAGCATCCTCCCCATAAACAGTGGAGTCTCGTTAGGTGAATTAACCCTCAGACACGAGCTATCGTAGCATACATCTGCAGCATTTAAAAGCGGTTTTCACTTCTAAAGCATCTCTGTAGAGTATACTGATCTATAGGCGCTTTATGTATCCTCTTAAAAACCTCACTGGAGATGGTGAGAGATAAGAATCAATATTCTCATTTTATAGATGAGCAGCCGGATTAAACAACATACCAAAGGCTACATAAATTTTTGCACCGTGTGTTCATAAACTGGAATCCTATTCCGTTGCTGGGATGCATATAGGATTTTCTCCTATAAAGCTCCTCTTTCTCTCAGCCACAATGAACCTGCTTGTAGCGTGTAACTAGTCTGCAATTTTATGGCTTCCTTTTTTTCATCTGTTTGTTTGTTTTACTGACCCAGTATCACCTCTGTAACACGAAAAACCCAGGCAAACCATCAAGTCCTGCTTCCTGACATAGCAGAGCAAGGGGATTAAAGAATAACTGTTCAGCCTGTGAAATTAAATTACACTTACTGTACACGCTGTCCCCCATTTTATGTGCCGCAGAAGAGATCTTGTCAGAGCAGCTGAGGTCTGAACTGGGTCCTAGGTGTCATGCTGTTTATTCCAACGGAAAAGTCACCAGGAGGAGGAAATCCCTGTGACCAATAAAATTAACACCACAGTTCACTAGTACCCAGAGGCCAACGGCAAGCCGTAGGTTTTAGAAGTTTTGGGGGATGAACACCTAGCAACCAATAAGTCATCCCATTATGACTATTCAGAGTAAAGAAATAGGGTCCCAAATAAAAGTTTTACAAGAAATGAAGTCCTGCATGTCTTCCTTTCCAAGACTTCATCTTAAACTTTGTCAGTTTGGTGTTTGGTCCTTTTTTTAAATTGTTATTGCACAGAAAACCAAGCAAAAGCTAATTCTGTGCTGAGGGGCTATTTTTAAAGAGAAATAAGAGGATATTTACGGAGAGAGTTTAAGCTTTCAAGATCATGAATACCAGAAAAAGGATTTCAAACTGCTTCAGTGTAATTAAGTTGCATTTTTTGGACGTTCACTTGATACATTCCAGGAGAAAAACTTCCTGTCTAATGAATTGAGAGAGTAAATTAGCACCATGATTGTCCATAGTACAACTATGAAAAAAATCTACTGTTGTAGAACATCTTATTGGGTATATATCTTCTATACTGATTGAAGATGTAATTTGGAAAATAGGCAAATGCCCTAAAATAATGTTAACCTTTGAATATTTGAAAAATACTTGAAAAAAACTTTTTTTTTTTTCTTTTTCTTGGTTTGCCTTTATGGAAACGTTAATTTGAATTTCACTATTAGAAAACAGATCAAGCATGAGACCCATTTCTGCCAGTTAGGTTTTTTTTCAGCTTGGACTAGTTTTAAGTTTAAAGCAGAAAGCCACACAAAGCCTGCCAGGTTTAAGCAAGAATATAAGACATATCTGTGACTTCCTAAAACTAAAAAAACCACCTTTCCCTGTGTTAACTTATTTAGCATACAGTCATCACAGCTCTTTGGGGAATCATGATTTCTTGTAGGTACCGTTAGCCATCGATTTATCAAGTAACGATGTACACACGGTACAAACTTCAGCCCCGTTATTCTTTCTACAGAAGGCTGAGAAATAATTTTTTATGATCTCAGCTGTATTATCTATTTCTTTAAAAAGGTCCTCTCACATCCCTTAATTTTCTACTTGATGTGATTTCAGAAGTTCTTGGTAACCATTTTGCAGATAATAGCAATTCTCAAATGAGACAAAGTGCTATCACGCATGTACAATTGTGGTATCTACAAGGCTAAAATACAGCTAAAAATCATATATTTAAAATTCAATAGCTATTTATAGATATGCTTGCGTGTTCGCTTCTGCATCTTCCTTCACAATGAAACAATTCCAAAACACCCCTTGTTTAGCTGGTGTTAGCCAGGTCGAAAACTTTTTGAAGATTTCAGTTCTAGCCACTAAAAGAAAAAAGTTCACGAATATTTTCATGTCTAGGACTACCAACAGTTTTTCTTTTCCAGTGAAAGAATTTCGCTTAACATCATGGGTCAATCAAGTGTTTCGGTCTCAGGAGAAAGTGGAAGAAATCGCTTGAAAATGGCTGGAAAAATTCTACGCTCCAGAAGGAGTTTTGAAAAGGTGGACTCAAGGTCAGTAAAGTGCTAAACGCTGTTCCCGACTCTCGCCAATCCCTTGGTGACCCAGTTCATACAGCAAGTTGATTAGAACAAGCAGAGCTGACTGCCTTAAAGATGCCTTGTAATTGACCACGGTGCATCTGTTAGACTTGTAAAAAGAAGGTGTATTTTATGGAAAGCCAAGGCATGCTTGTTTACACATCTTAAAAGAGGAAGAACAGATGCTCAGCGCCTTAAAAGATATAAATACATACACTGTGATTTAAGTCATAAAGATACATAAACACATATTTAATCATTCTCAATTTCCCTTAAAGATCTGAAGAGCCGCGCAACTTTTATGTCTCATTGAAGTAGATGATAGCAGCCTTTATGTGATAAAGCTATTTTTCAGAGCAGAACTTAACCATAGAGCAGAAGCTTTTCCGAGCTGGGTTATTCCCATTTTGTTAAGCCTAAATGCATAAAGCGCAATGATCAAATTAATGAATGTCATAGTGTTTTGGAGGTGACTCTTCTATCTAGAAAACAAATACTACTATTGACCTGAATCCCAATAAACTGACATTATTATGTGCCAACCAGTCATTTTTATATTAAGAATAAGCTGGTACATGTAGAATTGATTAAAAAAGCTAAATGCTCTTGGGATCCCCTACACTGAAATTAAGCTCAACAAGCTCCTAGGAAAGCTAAACAAATTGTCCAAGCTTGTTGAGCTTTGTTTAGGCTGGAGATATTGAAAAAACAAAAAATGGAAGAGAGGTTTTGAAGATTTTGAAGTACGATTTCCAAAAAGACCATCTCACTTGTTTAAGCACCTTCTGAATTCCTTAGCTAGAAAGAGGCTTATTTTCTTCTTTTTTTTTTCTTTTTTTCCTACCAGTACATTTATTATTTTGATATATTCAGAGGCATTTCAGAACATTTTAGACCACAGTAGTTAACCTCCCAGCTAACTTATCTTCTTGTTTAACTGCAAGGACAATGGTTCTTTACCTCTGTAGATCATAAAAAGTGAAGTCATGTACATGAGATTGTTAGCGTAGAAGAGGTGAAATTTGTAAACTATAGTAACATCATGTATAATAACATCGTTATATTCAGGGAGAAATCAGTACTTTTTTTTTCATGCATTCATATGTATATTTTCTAGACACCATGTCCATAGCTTTCAAAAATAACTTCAGAAATTTTGTCACAAATAATTTCAGAATTTTTGTTTCGTAAAGTTTCAAAAGGTACTAAAAGAATCAATTACAATAAAATTTTTACCGAAATTGCACCTGTACAAAAAAAAGAAGTATGGTTTAACCAACTGGAGTCACTGGGATTTACCACATGAGAAAAAGGGTGTTTTCTCAAAAGTATAAATTAACAGTATTACATTTTATAACTACTAATTTGAATTTAACAGTAACTCAGTAAAATTATTTACCCTACTTCGAGGATCTGACAAAGAACAAAGATAAACCTCTATTTCAAGTCACAGCTATTCCGTGATTGACATACCATAAAAATAATCCAACAGAGCTACCACCACATTGGATGAATAAGAAAAACAGAACGTGGACTGGCGACCAAGCTCATTTTTAGAACTCTGTCAGAATTGCACAAGGAGCCTTATTTTGACTCTAACAGGAAAGACAATTTCACAGGATCACAGAATGATCAGTATCAGAAGAGACTTCTGGAGATCATCTCAACCAACTCCTCTGTCAAAACAGGGTCACCCAGAGCAGGGTGCCCAGAATCATGTCCAGGTGGGTTTGGAATGTCTCCAGAGAAGAAGACTCCAGAACCCCTCTGAGCAGCCTGTTCCAGGGCTCCGGCATCCTCAGAGGAAAGAAGTTTTTCCTCCTGTTCAGATGGAATCTCCTGGGCTCTAGTTTGTGCATCTTGTCCTGTTGCTGGACACCACTGACAAGAGTCTGGCCCCACCCTCTTGACCCCGACTCTTTAGATACTTATAATCATTTTTAAGATCATTGCTAAGCATTGATCATCATCCCATTGATAGGATCATCCCATTGAGGCTTTCCCTTTTAGCAGTATTAAAACTCACTTCAACAGGACTGCAAAAATTGGGGAAATAACTCCAGAACAGTGTACCTGTGCAAAATTTATCTTTCTACGCTCACCTAAAGCTTCTGTATTTCTACAGTTTTTCTTCGTAACAAGATTACAAAGTCACTGTAAGATTTTCAGTTTGTATGGGTTTCTTCTAAAAATAGGGGTTGAATGCATGCATTACTTGGTGGAATTCCATGACCGCTTCTGCAGAAGGCCAGGCTCAATAACCATAATAGTCCCCATTGGTCTTAAAATCCAGGAGTCAATTAATATATGAATCTGATATAATTTAGAGGCTTGTTTTCATGGATTTTAGTATAAATGGCTAAGCTTTAATTATTTTAACATCTGATATTTGTCAAGCAAATTACTTCAAAATCAAACCATGACTTTCCATCCCGGTGAAAACATTTAATTACACTAAATACTACTAAAATTAGTTCAATCTGGTCTCAAATGCTTTTGGTTAGTGTTAAATACTGACATGTTTATTTATCATCCCTCCAGGTTCCAATGCTCAGTAACATTTCCCAGTTCCAGGAAAATGTTTGTGTACCCACCTGCAACAGAGGCAACAAAAACACCTACCTGTGCCTTGCAAGCTAGCAGAGTGTTTCCAAAGAGCTGAAGAGTAATAAATGCTATTATTAGGAATGCAAAAATCTTTCAGAAGAGTGAAAACCATGGATTTTTTATAAGAACTCTTTTAAAAAGCCCTCAAAACAGTAACTCTAGGTCAATAAAATATTTGTCAGTGACACGATACCAGTAAAATGCAGCAATGCCTGGACACACAACCAACTGAGCCTCCAGCCAACACAAGAAGGACATGGACCTGGTGGAGTGAGGACAGAGGAAGCCACAAAGATGATCAGAGGGCTGGAACACCTCTCCTACAAGGACAGGCTGAGAGAGCTGGGGTTGTTCTGCCTGGAGAAGAGAAGACTTTGGGAAGACCTTCTTGCAGCCTTCCAGTATCTGAAGGGGACCCACAAGAAAGCTGGGGAGAGACTTTTGACAAGGGCTTGTAGTGATAGGACGAGGGGTATTGGGTTCTAACTGGAAGAGGGGAGATTTACATTAGAAATTAGGAAGAAGTTCTTCACTCTAAAGGTGGTGAGACTGGAACAGGGATGTGGATGCCCCAACCCTGGAGGTGTTCAAGATCAGGTTGGACGGGGCTTTGAGCAACCTGGTCTAGTGGGAGGTGTCCCTGCCATGGCAGGGGGTTGGAACGAGATGAACTTTAAGGTCCCTCCCAACCCAAACCATTCTGTGATTTATGTAAACTCTTCCTGTGGCCATCAACAGACCTTTCTGCCTCAGCATCGGTGAAATCTAGCTTGGTTTATTGGCAGATGTTTCAAATCATGCAAGAAGTTCACTTGGTGCACTTAAACTTTGAAGACGCATCAGCTTTTCTTAGCTTGGGATCTCCCGCTGGCCCTGCCCTGCGATACAACCACAGTGCTCTGAGTTAGGTGGTGGAGACTTTCGGCTCAATGGCGACTATTTCTCATCCTGACGGCTTTTTTTCTTTTTAGTCTTTATTGATAAGAGGTCATGTTTATTTACTGGAGTTTGCATGTGTGTTTTGTGGGGTTTTGTGTTTTTTTTAGGAGAGGCCACGAGGCTACCCTTGAAACATCCTCTGAGGAGGAGGCTGGGAAACACGACAAATCCGGTCTGTCAGTAGATTGAGCTGTTGTTTGTGCTACTCTTTGTTTGAGGAGATGGTTCTTACCCTCCGAGTAGAGAACTCAGTGGACAATCTCTAGTTCCAGCCCTCTTCTTGCCTCCTTGTCTGCACGGAGCACGCAGGGAGTGGTTCCACAACGCTCCGAGATGATACAGGTCGAGGCTGTGGGGTTCCCCCCTCCTGTGGCCAGATGTTTCTGGGCCTTCCCCCACGCTGGGCCGGTGCTGGGCTGGTTCAAGGAGATAACTCATTGAATGCTGGCCACATCAAAAGAATTACGATGATTTAATCTGTTGACGTCACTGTCAGAAAATTGAGGACTGCTTTTCAGGGTTCTCCTCCCTGAGCTGAAGGCGAGGCAACAAAGGGATGGGCTGAGCTGGGAGAGGGAGGGTGGCAGCACCCTCGTTTAGTTCGGTTCGAAGTGGTGTTGGGCAGTTTTGTCTCAAGACTTGCTGGGTGCTTCATTCCGGAGCCACTGCGTGCGTGTCTCCTGGGTGGTGTCAGCTGGAATAAAAGAGGGACTGGGTCACGGGTTGTGTTGAGGGAAATCCCAGCTGGATGTAGGAAAGATTCTTCCTGGTGAAAACGGTTAAGCGCCAGAAGAGGATGCCCGGAGAGGCTGTGACATCTCCACCTTCAAATTCGCCTGGGCAAGGCCCCAGACCACCGGATAGAACTTTCAGAGTTATGCTTTGGGCAAGAGGATGAAGAAGGAAGGTCCCAAGGTCCTTTCCAGTCCAAACCTCTCTGTGGTGGCAGCTTGGATGGCTCGCTTCCAACATTCCTCGGATGAGCAGACTGGCAGAAATCTACGGGACTCTTCTGTCCCTGAGCTGCCACAAATAACTCCTGCCTTTATCCCAGTGGTGTTTCGAGCAGCTCAACCTTCACCCTGTTTGAAGCACCGGGCTCTTACCCTCTCTCTCCCCGCAGCGCGTGTTTCTGTTTGCTGTTGATTTGTCAGCACATCTCACAGCCCCGTTAACAGGAACAGCCTAAGACTCATCCGGGCAGGGCAGTCAACCCACAGCGTGCAGGAGGACGGGTCATCTGCCTTGTCCTCTTTATGCGAGGGCAAGGTGAATTGTCTCCTGGGTGGCAGCCCTTGCTCCTGACTGCCATTATTTGACCTGTTTTACCTCCCCCAGCCACGCGGTGGGTGGTGGTGGGGTGTGAGTGGGGAGGACATGCTGGACCCTGACTGCGAACAGATTCCTGATTCTAGCAAAGGTCACCTGTCCTGCAGCCTCTTCTCCGTTTCTGAAGCCCTGGAGCAGGCTGCTCAGAAAGGTTGTGGAGTCTCCTTCTCTGGAGGTGTTCCTGTGTGACCTGCCCTAGGTGACCCTGCTTTGGCAGCAGGGTTGGACTGCGTGATCTCCAGAGATTCCTTCCAACCCCTCCCAGGCAGGGATTCTCATGCTCCAGCAGCCTGTGGATTGCCTCTGCAGTGGCAGTTTTCTGCTGGCGGCTGTCTTTGGTGATGGTTCGGTGTTGGGCAGTGGCTTACTCATGGACACCTTGGCATGCTGGTGTTCCGCGGCCAGCCTGACCTCTCCACCTGGCACAACCTGCTGCCTCTCCACGCTGGCTCTGTGCAAACAGAGCAAGTCTGGTCTGCAGAGAAGGTCCCAAGTGGGGTGCTGGACACTTTCATGAGGACTTGGAGCCATCTTAGGAAGGTTGCTGAAAGCACCAGTCTAGCTTTGCTTCTAGCCATCTTTTTTTTTTTTAAGCCTTTTCCTTGGTACCAGCACTAAGGACTGCGTCATGAGCTGGATCGTGGTCACCGTCTTTTTGCTGGGTCATAGAACCATAGAATGGTTTGGGTTGGAAGGGACCTCAAAGATCACCCGGTTCCAACCCCCTGCCGTGGCAGGGACACCTCCCACTAGACCAGGTTGCTCCAAGCCCCGTCCAACCTGGCCTTGAACACCTCCA
>JAVSBS010011140.1:8075-24157 GCA_033124195.1 Coracias cyanogaster
GTTATCAACACCCTTCTAGCTCCCAGCACAAAACACTGCACCATGAGGGCTGCTATGGGGAAAATCAGCTCAGCCAGTCCCAATACACCTTGGTTCAGGCTTAAGATTTTTGTTTGCATTTTGGATTTTGTCAATGGCCTAGTGACACTAAATTCTCTCCTTCAGGACCCAGGAAACTACAGGCCAGCCAGGCTCACCTCCATCCCAGGAAGGGTGATGGAACAGCTCATTCTTGATGTCATCTCTAAGCATGTGGGGGAAAAGGAGGTTATCAGAAGTGGTCAGCATGGTTTCACCAAGGGGAAATAATGCTTTACCAACCTGATAGCCTTCTGTGATGGCATGACTGACTGTGTAGGTGAGGGGAGAGCAGTTGTCTACCTCTACTTCAGCGAGGCATTTGACACCATCTCCCACAATATCCTCATAGATATACTTAGGAAACATGGGTTCGATGAGTGGATAGTGAGATGGATTGAGAACTGCCCAAATGGCAGAGCTCAGAGGGTTGTGATCAGTGACATGGAGTCTAGTTGGAGGCCTGTAGCTAGCAGAGTTCCCCAGGGCTCAGTATGGGGTCCAGTTTTGTTCAACTTCTTCATCAGTGATCTGGACAAATGGACAGAGTGTGCCCTCAGCAAGTTTGCTGGTGATACAAAACTGGGAGGGGTGGCTGACATGTCAGAAGGCTGTGCTTCTATTTAGCAAGACCTGAACAGGCTGGAGAGCTCAGCAGAGGAGAACCTTATGAAATTCAACAAAGGCACGTGTAGGGTCTTGCGCCTAGGGAATGAATAGCCCTATGTACCAGTACAAGTCAGGGACTGACCTGCTGGAATGGAACTCTGTGAAGAAGGACCTGGGAGTCCTGGTGGACCACAAGTTTACCATGAGCCAGCAATGTGGTCTTGTGGCCAAGAAGGCCAATGGTATCCTGAGGTGCATTAATAACAGTGTGACCAGGAGGTTGAGGTAGGTTCTCCTCCCCCTCTACTCTGCCCTAGTGAGGTCATATCTGGAGTACTGTGTCAAGTTCCAGGCTTGCAAGTTTAAGAGAGACAGAGAACTCTGTTGGAGAGAGTCCAACAGAGGGTTACAAAGATTATAAGGGGACTGGAGCACCACTTTTATGAGGAAAGGTTGAGAGACCTGGGTCTGTGTAGCATAGAAAAGAGAAGACTAAGAGAGGGGATCTTATCAATGCTTATAAATATCTAAAGGGAGACTGTCAAGAGGATAGGGCCAGACTCTCTTCAATGATACCTAGTAACAGGACAAGTGACAACAGGCACAAACTGGAACACAGTGGGTTCCATCTGAACGTGAGGAAAAATTTCTTTACTTTGAGAGTGACAGAACACTGGAACAGGCTGCCCAGAGAGGTTGTGGAGTCTCCTTCTCTGGAGATATTAAAAAAGTCTCCCTGGATGCATTCCTGTGCAACCTGCTGTAGGGGAACCTGCTTTGGCAGTGGAGTTGGCCTAGATGCTCTCCAGAGGTCCCTTCCAACCCCTACCATTCTGGGATTCTCTGAAAGCAGCCTCTTAGCCCAGGGCCAGTCAGTTACCACCAGACAAACAACAGAGTCAAACAGCAAGATGAGCAGCCTCGGATGGCTCCATTAGTTTTTGGCACAAAAGTAAGTGCTGCTTTGATCTAGCTATAAAGATAAATTTCACCTAAAAAAGATAGATATTTGGATACAACTAAGTAAAGAGGGCTTAAGTGGGGAATGTGCTCATGATTGGCTGTACTGGCAGCAAGTACCTGTAAGACGTGTGTTATCCAGATCCCCAAGTAACAGCAAAGAATGGGAGCTTTCCAAATGCTGACAGTTGCTCTTTGGTGAAGCATTCGCAGGGTCTCTAGTGAACAACAATCTGGACTGTGATATGGTACCATGACGGATTTGATATTCACACTGGAATTCTCAATCCACTGTAGCCACTTAAAAGCCAAGTGTGTCATCTGCACTTAGATATGTGATCTTTAATCAGCAGCAACAGCTCTGGGTGTATATCTTGTTTTTGAGATGACCTATTAAGCTGTCGTCTGTAGCTGCTTGACCTATAACAGATAATGCTATCAGGAGAAACAAGCGCTAAAGTGGAAAATAGCTTTACTTGCTTTCATCAACGTTCATCTGACACTCCAAAGGGCTGCAGCTGGGCCAACATTGCCATACATGGAGTGCAAGTTCACCATGATGGTACACCTTAATTACCTCTTTCTAGTGCATTTATGTTTCTTCTCTCAATTCTCAGGTAACAACTCAAGTCTTGATCTTGTACTGAAACTATTTATTTGCTCTCCTGGTAGTTTGTTAGACTATTAGCACTCATATCTTATATATAGCTACACATAAGAAATAAGCAGATCACATTTAGTCAGTTTGGTCACTTCAAACTACTAAATCTCTTCAAACAAAGAAAAGGCGTTCATAAATGCACTGAAACTTCACCTCTTTTTTAGTATTAAGAAGCAAAATTTGAAAGAGGTACCAGAAGGGTGTAAGAAATATTAATTAGGAAAAACAGATGTTACATTTACAGTGAGATTCTTTGGAGTTTTTTAGACATTATCCTTCATAAGTAGCTGCTGTCTCAATGGTGCATATCACTGGTTACATGAAAGATTCCCGTCTAAATTATGACATTTAATTTCGGAAAAGCAGTCATTAAATTCTACCTTCAAAAGTCTGTAAAGCATGTCCATCATTAATGACAACTCACAAAAATTCTGAATGTAGCAATAACTTAATCCTTAAAAAGAAAAGAGGATAAATGTATCTAGCATATTTTTAGGGCTATATAATACAGCATTATGCCACAGGCAGTACTTCTAAATATTTGAACACAGTTTCCTCATTGGGTACTGGTGGGAAAAAGAGGAGAAGGCATAAGGAAAAGGCTAGGTTGTGAAATCAAAGAGGAGGGGAGGAAAGAAGAGTGGGAAGTGCTGTCACTCACAAAAGCAGCTCTCCAACTACAGTCAGTAGGCAAGACAATTCTGTTGAGGTGCAAAATGTGAAATGCATGTTAACAATTAAAAACTGCAAAATAAAAAAAAGTGTTAACTGATGAACAATAAACCAAAGAGTAGAACTACATAGTTCTGAAAACACATTCTGCCTTCAGCATCAAAATGGTTCTTGCCTCGTGCTCTGAAGAGCTAACGCTGAAGAACAACTAACTGATGAAGTGGTAGATTTATGGTGAACCGTATATCCACCAAAAAGAATACTATTTAAACCAGTAAAATTATTTGTGAATACACCTAAATAGTTTTGCCAGAACAAACTTTGACAAAACATTATTGAGCACAGAGACCTTTTTTTGTTTGTTTTAAACAGTTTTGATACAGCAGTAAAGGAAGATAGTTGCAACAAGACTGCAGTGTTGTTTCTCTAATAGCTCAGTAATTAGAAAGCACATTCTAGACACGACTTACTCTTCAGGAGTTTCTCATCTTGCAGCAGTTTTAACCTCATGAAGGACCATGCTCTCTGGCTCTCCTGATCTTCCTGCATGTTACAAGCTGTTCTCAAACAGGCTTGGAGCCACACAACAGTAGCAAGAATGGTTCTCTAAGCAGCTTGTTATGGCACTCTTGAAGGTATAGATGACCTGGCTCAAAGCATGCTTTTCTCCATTTAAGAGGAGGGCCTGAAATGGGCTTTGGGGAGGGAGTAGGAAGAAATCAGCACTTTGTGTTGCTAGGCATGCAGGCACCCACATTTTGAACTGCTTTACCCTTCTCTAGCACAGGCAGAGCTGACCTCTGCTGGAGTAAAATTGTATAAAAAGAAAATCAAGCGATTTGACTCCTATCCAAATGAAAAGAGGAACTTTTTTTTTTTTTTTTTGCAAACTCCTCTTTTCAATACCTGTTTGCAAAAAATCCCATTAAATTATTCTTTCTCAAGACCTATTTGTGAAGGCTGGTTGATGAAACACATGAAAGCCAGGCGAAAAACAGTACACTAGAAGCATGGTGTCTGTGTCGCATCCACGTAAATCACTTGCAAGAATGGGATTTATCTGCTGTATTTGGACATATCCTAAGGCAAGGATGGAGAAAGAGGAGTATGAGTCCTGATTCTCTTTGGAAAATACTTTCCACTGCAGACCCAGAGAGATACTTCTCTTCCTTAAAGGACTCATGTGGTCTCCACTACTGCTGTATCCCCTAGTTATTACTGAATGTCCCACCACAGTCTGTATGGTCAGGATGTGGCTGTTGTGTTTATTTTATTGATTCAGAGAGAGAGGTAGATGCCTGCCTATGGAGAAAGCCAGGGATGATATGCTAGGTCAGGGAGTTTTCTCTCTCATCTTCCCAAGTAACACAGCAATGATACTGACTGACTTCTCAGATGTGTGATGAGGATAAACTGGTGACTGTCTATACAGTTACCAGAACTATTGCAACACATGTATCACCTTGTAAGAGTAAAAGGGAACCTCATCTAATAGTTTAGAAATTGCTCATCTCCACCTCCGTCAGAAAATTCATGAGAAAAAGCTTTGTATGAAATATCAGAAGAAACAGTTTTGGTCAGAATTTACCTGGAAAAAAAAATTACTTAAAATCCAGAAAGATAAAGAAAATAATATTTTTCTGATCTGGATGCACTTGTCTGCTGAAACCTGACTTCCAGCATGTATCAGAGAGGTATGTAACCAAGAAAGAGAGGGGACAGTACATGTATCTTTACTCTTTCATAAATCTGTGAGGCACCTTGGTGGAAGTGGCACAGGAATCTAGACTGAAATTCAATGCAACAGCGTAGAGCCTAGGTTAAATGCAGACTGGCAGAGAGAAGAGTTGGAAATACATGTAGGAAAAAGCACCATTCATACAGGAAGGATCACTGTAAACATCAGGAGCTGCTTTAATCAGTCAGAGCTTAATTCACTTAGAAATGCAATTTTGACTTTCTTACTGCCAATTCTTTTCATAAAAGCAATACTTATTCTAGGTGTGACCAAATCATTTGTTCCCTTAACTGTTATTGAGAAAACTACTTTTGCAATGTCGTAATTTTGTGATGTCTTTTCTGCATATCTAATGTGTACTACACGCATGACGAAATCATTTTTACTTTCTTAATTTTATTGAGACAATATTGTGTAGACTTCTTTGACAGTAACTTGACATAAAGCTTTGTCTTTTGAACCCAAACACATTTACCTTCTGGAAACTCATTCGTTTAATCTAGAGAAGCATACATCATTTCAAGAATGATAACATTACATGGTCAGCCTGAAAATTAAGCCATTTATATAAGAGGTTTGCTCTTGTACAGATGTAGGTATGAGTCATTGACCTAAGTACTCAAAGTATTGCAGGGATATTAAGAATATAAAAATAAAGATTTTAATAAATTGGTTAAGTAATAAAAGAAAACAGGGGAAAAAAAAAAGACTTGTTTGTTCTGATCGAAGCCGAAAGCTTCTTTCTGTGGTAATGAGAACAGAGCATACCCCTCATGTTCCCCATTACAAATCTTCTGGACAACACCTGTAAAGCAAGTGCTATTGCTGGATGTACTGCCCTTTAAAGAGCTGTAGGAATCAATGAGAGTAAGGATCAAGAAGTATTGGTCTTGCTTTCAGTAAGAAAGAGTTTGGCACCCTGTCTCCTTTCTGCAGACTCTCCCCTTCCTGCCTACAATAGCTGCCAGCTCTGAAACAGCTGAGCTGCAACAAAGAAATATCCTGGAGGGGTGGAGAGGCCCTGTGGGCAGAACTGTTCTTACTCTCTGACTGCAGCTAGCTCCAACTATGAAGCAAAAGGTAGCTTGGATTGAGGGTGAAGAGGGGGAAAGAAGGGGAGAAAAATACCTTTCTTCCTTCCTTTGCATCTTCATCTCCTTCTAAAACCTATCCTCAAAGAGAGACTTGGTTTTTCTTGTCTCTGTAGTGAGCTACAAGAATCTACTCTCCTTCAGTGCCTTTGGCTGTGAGCAGTGTCACATCTTGCTTTCAGGCAAGAGTCTCATCTCCAGCACCTACAGGATAGCAGCTCATATACTGCAATAAACTGGCTTAGAGTCAATTCAATTTAGATCAAAGTGTTGATAATGTGCTAAAGGAAGGAACTAAAGAGGTGATTCAGAAGATGTTTCTGCCTTCTGAAAGGTTATCTAGCTAGCTACTCCTATGCTTTTTGTTTGTTTGCAATTTAGATTCCAAGTTACTTCTAAGTACTCAGTTCCCAGACCCAATTGTTTTTGTATGCAAATGCTTGTCTTTTTTTTACTCTGTTTTAGATGTGGGATTGGAATACCTAATGCTCCCTATCAGAACTAAGGAAATACATGAACAAGGATTTTGAAGAGTTAAAAATATTTTTAGTGCAGTCTCTGCTTTTCAGATTCTCCACTGTGTTAAGAAGCCTGTGGCACTGGGCTATGTGTGTGACTATAAAAGTAAAACCTCACTTGAACAGTGTCCTACTGTTAACTTGCCACCTCTCAGGAGCGCACAAAAGCCATCACCACCCCTTCATGGTTGGTGCTCACTACAGTACTGCTTGTGAGGGAGTTTTGAAGGCAGGAGGCTTGTCTTGGAAGACAATGTTTGGACCACACTGTCTGAGAAACTGCCTCTCCTCCTTGCACCATGCTGAGGAAACCAATCTAATGGAAGTATGAAAGCTGCTGCTACCTCTGGTCTCATATGGGCTGTAAGGGATCTGCTGATCCTGGAGTTTCCTCTGCTAGTTCCTCTAAATGATGGGCAGTCTCCTTGCCCTAGAGATCATGCTCCATGCCAGCAATTGTGAGTTGGCTGCATGGTGGTTATTCCTTAGCAAGAAGATAGGAGCTGGGCTGGACTCTGGGACAGTGCCTGTTCATCTGGGGTAGGAAAACAGAAAAGTTGTTTCTGAGCTGGGGAAAACATTAATGGATTGAAAAAAGTTCAGCAAGTCTGACCTAGGTATTCTGGTAAGAGTAGTATTCAGACTGTAAATATATACCTTAAACATGATCTTAAAGAGGCTGCTAAATCAAAATGCAATAGAATAAACACAGACTCTAAGAAAGAGATGGAATAATTACAGGTGAGAGACTGAAATAGAACTGCTTTTATATTATCTACCTGGTTTTTTCCCCTCATACCACCCTGGTGCTCTCACTAGACCTGTCTGAACTACACAACATACTGTCAGTTCAGCCTTAACAGAACACTAGCTGAGGATAAAGTACTGTGATTAAAAACTCCCAGAGACTATAACAGAATAAATCAAATTATGTAAGTAGTTAATTTTCATAATTTGAAATTATCTTTTATCCAGTCAATCACAATCTATACTGTTAGCAACTACTTTAGAGTATTTCTGGACATAGTTTATGAATGCTGAAAGGGAAGGTAGCAAGACATTTTTGTAAGCAAGTTTGTAATGCTGAGTCTTGCACTAGGTTATACATAAAAATAACTTCAAACATGATGGTGTAATGGTCAGTTCTGGGACATCTGGTATGCCAAAGTACAATTAGAAGCAGTGCAAGCAGGAATCACAGATCTGGTTTGAGGAGGGAAGGGCAGAGATCACATGAGAGAGTTCTCCACCCTGTGTGGAGCCCAAGACTGCCCCTTTCTGCAGCATAGCTCTTGGAGTTGCTGCTGGCCCACAGCTCAGAGAGTTTGGGTTTAATTTCATCCTCTGTCAAAATGTGACCTTGGTCTCACCATCTAGTCTCCCTGTGTCTTACTTTACTGACTCATAAGGCAAAGTGAAGAGCTTTCTCCTGTTTAAGAAAGAACAAGGAAGAAAAAAAATCATTGAAGTGGTACTTGAACTCTGCAAGGATGGGCTATGTGTGTATTGCTCAGACAGACAGATCTTCCTGTGATGAGCTTCCCTGTGGCTTCAAGTTCAGGGTTACTCAGTCTGTTGTCTTGGTATAGGAACGTGCAAAATACCTGCAAATAAATTTTAAGCAGGGCATGCAGTTCTGGAGGCCTCCACAGGAGAGGTGTGCCTCCAATTTTATCTGTTGCCAGCCATTAAGTCTAAAGGAGGAGAATTAGAAAATGCTGGTTTGGTCTTACAGTTCTTCTCTCCCAGCAAGATAACAGAAGGCTTTCACAGCTGGTTCTGCAGCTCTTTGCAAGACCTTTCTGTCTTCTCTGCATGCAGCAATGTCAACCAATCACTGACTTTCAATACAGCTTTTCATCACTGAAATGTTGACTAATTATCAGGAGGCCCTGCACAGGTTGGAATTAAAAAATTAAGAGTACTTGTATAGCTTAGTATTGCAACTCCCAACAAGTTATTTAAGCAGTGAAACTTTTGAAGCTTGCTTTCCTGTAGTTCTTGCTCTTATAAAAGTTCTCAGTCCTTTTGTTCCCTCGTACAGATTCTCCAACGTCTAATAATAAGCTGAACACATGCTGTGGCCTTTCCATTAACAGGGGCTTTCCTTGTGTCATTTGGCAGCAAGTTTTTATTGAACATAGGGACTCTTGATCTCTCTGCAAGTTTTGTTAAAACTGGGCAATGAGCTCAAAAGGAACTCATGGAGACTGCTAGTACAATCTTGTGTCATTTCTCAAGGCAACTGGATTAAAAGACTAGTGGCTGGCTATGTGGTAGGCTAATTCAAACCTTCCTTTTCTGTCAGTAAAAAAAGGTGAGAAAAAAAAAAATTTTAAACAATGTTAATTAGCAGAGTTTCAGTCAGAAGGAAACCAACTCCCCAGACAGTTTTTTTTCATTAATAGGGTCTAGAAAAAAGGACAGGTTTACGTCCTCGTATAACTAGCAGATATTACTTCTTTAAAGTGCCTTTTTTATTAATTACTGGTGATTTGCTTTGTCAGGGATCTCCACTGCATAGTGCCTCTTTTGGAATAATTGCAAAATCA
The DNA here is from genome assembly GCA_033124195.1 of Coracias cyanogaster. Taxonomy (NCBI): domain Eukaryota; kingdom Metazoa; phylum Chordata; class Aves; order Coraciiformes; family Coraciidae; genus Coracias; species Coracias cyanogaster. The sequence goes on from JAVSBS010011140.1 coordinate 16,955, forward strand.
TTATCTCTTTAAGGCTGTTTTGAGCAACGTGATGGAAGCCTCCCATAGCCTGTTTTCCTACTGGAATTTTTATCCTTCTTGATTATCAGCTGTGTTCCCATGACAATTCCTGTACTCATGCATCCCAGAATTAGCTCCTAACACATTCCAGCCTGATGGTACATCAAGCCCACTCAGTGCTCTGGAAACTACATGTACACAATAGGCTCTGAATGTCTGGGGAAAGGAAGGTCTCTAACTTTGGGTAATAAGGCCATGGGATTGAAAGATGGGAGAAGGGATGGACAGAAGAGAGTGGAGGGAGTAAAAGGTGCTTAGGTTTATTCTTTTTAATTTTTTTTTTAAATTTGAATGCCTCATGTCTGAAGGATAACATCTATACAATCAGTGTATACTTTTGGTGAAATGGAGCACTTGCTTGAAAATGACTTAACAATTTGTCTTCAGAGTCAGCCGATAAGGCAAGCAGTTCTATATTTTGAGTTAACTTCCCTGAGGCTTTCCTTCATTGTACCCTCAGTTTACCTGGAAGCTCCACGTTTCCATGATGTGCCTAGGTGCCATTTCCACTTTAAATGAGCGGAAATGGGTGCGTTCCAGCTGCGGAATGACATATCTTTCTCAAGATTGCAACAGTCAGCTTAGTCAAAACCTGAGCAAATCCTAGTAGAGATGTACTCAAAAGAAACACCTCTGTGCTCAGTTCTAGCTGCCAGAATAGTGACAGACCTGATGGTCCAGCAGGGCCACTTGCTGAGAAGGGAGCATCTGGACACTCTACTACTGCAAGCTAAGTCAAGGTCCATTGACAAAAAAAGCTACCAGCAGGTGTAGGTTTGGCTCCAAACAGCACTGGTGGTTTGCTAGGAAGACTACCATCAAGCTCCCATGATTTTCGGCCAGTACTAGTGTTTCTCAGCTAAGGCATGATGAATGCCAGCCAGGAATCCTGATAGATCTTCATGGACAGCCAACACTGCTGGCAGAACATGTTCAACTCTAATACAGCTACCTAGAGAGCTGCTAGATAACTTTTCTGCCAGTAGTTGAAGTTCACAGATGAAAGCCATTCTAAGGCCTTCTGGATGTTTTTGCCCCCAGCCTGTTCTCTAGAAGCTGTCCAGATTGGAAAAGTAAAGCTCTTCAACATGTCTCCGTCTAAGAACAGCCTACCATCTCACCATCTGTCACAACCACTTTTTCTAACATTTTCTTCTCCCTCTTGGTGCTTCTTATGCTTTTTCAAAGTTTGCCCTCTGGCATTCTCTCCAAATGGCACAGCAGCATTAAGCAGTGACAAACAAACCTTGGGACACTTGCATTTATGGAATATCAAAAAGTCTCTTTCATCTGAGCTAATCTCCTCTTCTCACTCAGTATGGTGGTACCACAAGGGTTAAAAAAAACAAGCTTATTATAATGCAAACATGGTTTCCAAGATAGCAGGTAGAGCAGAATATGCAATTGAGATAGTTTGCTTTACAGTTTGAACAATGCTCTGAGCTTTCAGCTATCTGTACCTTTAATAAGATATATTACCCAAAGATATTTAAAGATGCATACAGACTTTAAGATATTCAGTTTGCATTAATCACAGTCTCAGCACTATTAATTATTTTATTTCAGAAAAGTTATTGCAAAAGTCTATTTTTGCTATGCAATTTGTGCAGACCTTCAGATGGTCTAAAACCAAATTTAAAATAAAGATAATACACTCAAAGGCAAGTGTCTCTCTGCAGGGTCACCTATTGACCTCTCATCCTCACAGAACCTCTGTGAGAATCCTTACAACAGAAACATTGCTGCCTATTGCACCAGCCACTATTGCCATTTCAACAAGACCCTTTTCGTTCCTTGGAGGCAAACCTCCTGATTGCATCTGTCCCCTGCCGTAAGGATAGCCCACAGAGTTGCACAGGGAGGTTACTACTGCCTCTCACCGATTTTGTAACAACCCTTCCACCAACTCAAAACCATACAGGCACCCTCCAAGTCCCTCTGCCAATGCTGTCTCTAGGCTGAGTCCAGGGCTCGGCTCAGCTCAGCCCAGGAGGAGATATTAGGAGGGGAATTCCAGAAGTGAGGGAAAAATATCGCATTAGTGTTGCTATGGAGATGAAAATTAGCACAGTAACTATTGTGTTCTGTTTCAAAGCTTCCTAGTCTCCAGTTGTAATGCCTTCCCCCACGCCACCACTGTTTCTGTTCTGTCCCAGCAACATCCCAGCACGCCTGACAGATGTCTGGGTCAGGAACTGCAGAAGGAATGGCAGAATATATAAGAACCTGAAGTCTGGCCAGGGACCAGAAAACGGGGGAGAAAAAAAAGTGAGGGAAGACCTTGGTAGAAAGAGAGAAAAGAGGAGGGAAAACAAAATTTAAAAAAAAAAAAAAAAAAAAGGGCTAAAGAGGCAGGGACGTGGAGAAACAGATTTTGGAGATGGTGCAGAAACAGAGATGGCAAATATTTTGGTACCATATCGTTACCCTCTATCCTTCCTTAATGATGCTCTGCCCCTCATGGAGAGCAATGCACAGGCTGTACACCACTTGGCAGTGTGTACTGAGACCATCATCTTCCCTCTTGTATGCAACAGCTCTTCCCTTTTCTTCAGCACTGAGAGGAAAAGCAAAGCTTCTAGGAAGAAAATACAACATGCTTTCTTCTGAGAGGAAGAGTGAAAGTTCGAATGACTTCAGTAATTTTACAGTCTTCCATATCCACATTGTTCCATTCAATTAGATGATTGTGCCATTTCTGATGACACAACCAGTGGCCTAAATCTTGCACTGCTTATGTACAAGTTGCCGTTGATATGAGTTCAATACCCTTCCATAAAATCATTCATGCTGTAAACACAATGCCCTTCCCTTCTGCAGAAACACTGGAAAAGCATTTAAAAGAGGTGATAAAGATTCAACTGATCTTGTAGATGAAATTTAGGAGGAGGAGGACGAGGCGTTTCCGATCCACTAGGTTTCACAATTAACCACAGGTGCTAGAGGCAGTATCACCGTAAAGCATCTCTGAACATATCTTTCACCTGCCAGTAATACTGTTTCTTGCTGCCACAGCCATTGTATGAAACCCAGCAAATGAGCCTTGCTTCACTACCTCTGGCCTTGCAGCAGATGCCACCTTTGTTCTTTCAGTCTTCCAAAAACATATTCCTCTGCTGCCACTAAAAGTACAGCTGAACTTTTACTTTGCCTAGCTGGCAGAAGACACCATAAACTAGTCAATAAGCAGAGGATAAAATGTGCCTCCCAGGAGAGCTGCAGGATGCCTGGCCTTGCCTGGCCACACCCTGCCAGGGAGTGGGGCTCCAGCCACAGGGAAAACAGGCTGTAAAAGGGCCTAAAATGCCCCTTTGGGGGCATTCACCTTTATGCCACTGTTACATATCCTCATCCCATATCACATCCTTTCCTAAAAAGGAAAACTGTTTTTCTGAGCCCAGAAACTGAGCTGGTACATTTGGTCAGGCAGAGTTTACCAAAACTACCCCTTAGATTCTATTCTCCTTTGTCCAAAATGTCATAGCAACTGACTGTACATGCCACCTGGCTTTGTGAGGACACACAGAGACACCAGCATCCCCCCAGTGATGACTCTGGGAATCTCACTGCACCACCTTCCTTTCCTGCTGTTTGACAACAACTTGGAAATGGGTACAGTTTGCAAAAGATACATGAATGATAAAGCTGACTCTTTTGAGTCTTTACTTTTCTTTCCAGTCCCAGCATTCCAAGAGCTTCTTATATGATTTCTAACAGAGCTTTAAGGAGAACAAAAAAAAACCCACGGCAAATTGCCTCCAGCCGTATGATGGAAGAGAGCAACATGAGACTAACTTTTGGCGTGGTGCTATGGTGTCAAAAACTCACTGGTACACAGATTTTCAAGGGTAGTGAGAAATGACCAATTCTGGCTATTAGTTGCTGTGCAAAAATTTTCACATAAAGCCATAATTTCTCATAACTTGCACTTGTTGGCAAGCCTTCAAAAGCAGGGAAATGAATGTGTTCCCTTCAAGCATTTAAAAAGGAGGGAGAGTATTCACTAATTTATTGATCTACAAAGAGTATTTCTTGGGAGCTTGGGAGAGTACAGTAGTGGGACAAGGTTCAGTGAGGCTCTCAGTACAACTATAATTCCACTCTCACCATCTCATTTCCATCCCCCTTCCCTCCTCCAGCCTTGCAAAGGAAAATACCTTCAGACTATAAGTCCTATATCTGTTACATCTGAAGATTCATTCCCTTGTCTTTCTGGTGAAGACTTAGACTTTTTTTAGAGCAGAGGTAAGGAAATAGCTTTCTGAGAAAACTTAAAGCCAGGCATGAAACAGACAGAAAAACTGTTCTTTCAAGCTCAGAAAGTTAAGGAAAGGTCATTCCAAATCAACACTTTGATTTAATATTTCCCCAGTCAACAAAGCATTTGACTAATCTTCTTATATGCTTATTACTAAAAGGTTCTCTCAGTAGCAAATAATCAGTTTAAACTTGAAACTCAGATGCACTATAGAACAGCCAAAGTCCAAAAATACGGGAACCATGGGGATGGGTGAGTATGCTACTAATTACCCCATTCCCTGAAAATCTTGTTTCTTTTTATGACGTGTAATAAATAAAATTACAACAAATAACTATGATCTCCTAATTCAGAAATGGGGGAAGCAGCAGTGTGTCATTTTTGGTCGCATGCCAAAAAGCACAGTATGCGAAAATGACATTGTGATGTTTCAAAATCACGGTCAAGATTTGCTCATACTTGCTTAGTGGGGAAAGAGATTTACCTGCTTAACTGCATAGTGGTGCAGAAACTTTGAGTGCAACTTGAAATCATCTGTGTTTCTACCACATTTCCCTGTTACACTTTTGAAAGATGGGCCGATGAAACCCTTTATTTTGTGAACCTTAAAGAAAGACAAGAGATTACCAAGAGATGTTTCTTAGCTATTGTACCCTAACCTTTCTGAATTTCTGAGAAGTTCTGTCTTTAGGATGATTTATGTATGTATCACATGTAGAATAAAATTTTTTAATAACAGAGTACATACTCATGTTTCTATTCAGGAATCACTTCATAGATGAAATGCTTGCATGAATGCCTAAATTATTTCAATTCTCAGTCACACTGAAAGTCAATACAACCCAAATACCCCAACTACAAAGATGTTTTTGGAAAATGCTGTTAGGCTGGGGTCATACTGTCGTAATCTAGATATTCCCGTTCAGATGATGTCACTGAGAGATGTTTTGTTTTGCAAGGATGATTAATTTAATTTTCCCTCTAACATCATGAATGGTAGTAATCACTCCATCTAATTTTGTTCAATGATGGTATTAGTTAGTTTCATGGTGCAAACAAAATTTAGCCCAACATCTAAAGAACCTGGGCAATATTCATGTTAACATGAATACACAAGATTGCTATTATACCTTTTTTAAGCCTGAATACAACATGGTCAGTGTCAATGTATGGGGAACTTTTGCATCTTCAGTAGGGGCCAGTATGAACTAGTTGCTATGTCATGAAACAGGTCAAATTCAGCACAGTGATGGTCTGTTACATGCAAAGCCATGCCTGGGTCTTTGAACAATCCCAAACGACAAATAGCAGAGCTTCTCGGGGTACACCATCCCACCTATACCACCTTTATCCTATAGGAAACACTCTACTCCCTTGGCCTCTGGCATGAGTGCCACCTGATGATTAGTGAAAATGTCTAAGGTGATGTGAAAAACAGGAGTCAAGGCTGAGTGATACTAGTTTGAATATTGAACAGGCAGAGTCACACCACACTGTCCACTGGAGAGCTGCTAGGTGGTGACAACTGCTCTCTCTCTTCCAAGGAGTGCAGTGCATATAGCAAAAGGAGTTAAGCCTTTTGTACGTGATGGCAGGTAGTGCATAAACTATTGCTGGGGTCTCTTCACTGTCATGTGAAAATCACAAATGTTGCAGCAAGTGCTGTGCTTTGATTGCAGTGTTTTTCAAGCCCATTTTCACTTTCCCTTGCGCTTGCCTTTTAAGCTTTGATCACAATGCTGTACTGCTAAAGGCACCTGAGAAACAGATTGCTAGGCAACAGATGCTGCAAAGGACAGCTTCCCCTCCCCTAGCACCGAGATGGCAAGAGACCCTACAGTGCTCAAAGTTACCTGCTGCAAAATATTCAAGGCAAAACCAGCGTAGTGTTATAAAGGCAGACAGGTGAAGCAAGAAATGACTTTGAAAGTAGGAGTTAAAAATAAACAGTAATAGGAAAAAGAGGCAATTCAAGCAAATGAAAGAGAAACATGATGGGAGGCAACAAAAAGCAACATTAAATAAGGAGTTATTAGAAGTGTAGGAGCAGGTAGAGAGTATGAGGAAAGAAATAAGCAAAACAGCTACAAGGCAGATTTGAAAACTTGTGCAATACCATAAATACATATACAAGCTTCATTTACTGACATTCTTATAAAGTTTATGTATTGCTAAAATTCCATTTAGTGTTCATTTTATACCACCATATCAAAAATTATGTCTACCATGAGGAAACTGATATAACTACTTTGTTTTTCTTCTGAATTAGCAAAGATGATGCTTTACACCATTTCTACTCAAGCCATAAATGTCACCCATGGAGTAAATAGAAAAGTTTCATTTGATCACCATTTAGGAGAGAATAAAGAAGCTACATGAAGTTACACAAATTGGTATCTTACCCAGAATGTAAGTTGGAAGCCAACATACAAATGCAAAATGGTACATACTAAGCAACATTAGGTAAGCAAAGGGAAGGTTGTATGTATCTAATGAGAGTTTCCTTTAGGATAAGGAAAATGAGCTGCTAAACTAACCTGACCTGGAAGTTGTGAAGCGTAACACACTACCACATTTAGGAAATGTGTTTTCTTGTTTAAATCCTCAACTGCTACTTTAAATGTGTAAATAGGCTTACCCAGTAGGATGAACATAGGCAACAAAACCAGATGCTGGGTATGCAGAACCAACAAGACTATGCTGAGCAACAAAGCCAAGTTGAATTTTAGAGATGAAGAAGTGCCAATATACAGTGAAAATTAGACATTGCCAAGGATATTAAAACAAATGGGGGGGGGGGGGGGGGTGGTAGTTGCTATTCCCAAACAATGAGACAGCGATTAAAAATAATCTAGGTATGGTCCAAAAAAATAATAAAAATCTTG